>JAULUF010000025.1:37320000-37360000 GCA_031834385.1 Semotilus atromaculatus | reverse complement strand
ATTTACTTCCAAGGCCTTTTTTGGTCCGTTCTGCTCCTCGAGGAGTTTCACTGATCCTGGATCAGGAACAGCTTCGATATCTTCATTTCTGCCTCAACTTCTGAAACGTGAATCTGTGTTTAATCTGCGACTCTCAGTCTGCAATTCTCCATCCGTTTATTTATGGCTCTGGTGTTTAGGGAGGTTTTGAACGCTCTTTCTTTACCACCGAGAAAATATTTACTCAGTGTGGAGAGGCTGCCGGAGATCTGCTTCTCATTACAGGAGAATCTGTGCAGATGCTTTTATTCTCCGGCCACAGATTCATCATTTCAGATGATGATGTCAGAGTCTCACGAGTCGAGGTGAAACTACATCTGTCTAAACAACATCTCCAGGCTGAAAAAACCCAACCATGTTCTTTATTGCTTGCCTTTCCCCAGAGACCGAGACGGAGAGATGACGAGGGACTGAAATATGAGTGTCTTCGGGTTGGTCAGTCGTGAGGTCTGCTACCGGGTCATGTTTAATGAATAGCCTCGGGTTCGGGTTTGTAACTAAGTAAAATTATATAGGGTATATACATGTAGTTGCCGTGTTGTGGTATGGAGTTAATATTAGGCCATAATTAAACAAACAAATCCAGCATTTTGCAAACAAACTCGATCTGCTTTGCAAAGGAAAACTCGACGCGCAAACTAACAAACAGAAAGCAATGTGCAAGTACAAAGGTCAATGTGAGCAAAAAAATGTATTGTGTTTTACAAATATAAATAAATGAGTCTAGATAATATTTCACAGATAAATACAAACCATCCTTCAAATTGCATGTAACCTTTGAACAAATACCAAGTGACGCATGCTTGCCTTGTGAGTTTCAGGAGAACTGGTGAGTTTCTGCCTTACTATAGGCTATCTATAATTAACCTTTTTGAGGTTTTCTTTTGCAAAATGTTTATGACACATTAGCACTTAGTAGCACTTCACTCTCTCTGGGATAGGGGAATCTATAAGCTGTGAGAAAATCGAGTGGAGAGATCTCATAAAAAGCCAAGTGTCTCACAATCATAACAGACAGATATGCATTTGTATGCACTAGATTTGGTATTTGTTCAAAGGTTACATGCAATTTGAAGGATTGTTTGTAGTTATTTGTGAAATATTATCTAGGCTCATTTATTTATATTTGTAAAACACAATGCATATGTGTTAGTGTTACTCCACTGCCGAGTTTTTCTTTGCAAAGCAAATCGAGTTTGTTTGCAAAATGCTGGATTTGTTTGTTTAATTATGGCATAATATTAACTCCATAGTGATCGTAAATATGAACACGCAAGAGAGAAAGTACATGTGCAGTTTCAGTGCGTCCTCTGATTGCTGTGTTGTGACTGAAGTAGTGCGTGCGGACGCACATGCTCAAAACCGTTTTGTAAAATGATATATCAATCATTTTTATTTGATCAAATATCATTTTACAAAACTGTTTTGCGCACTATTTCAGTCACACGCGTGAAACCCTAAACTGTCGATGCTGTTCTCTTCCTTCATAACTATATTATATGTAAATATATTTATGTAAGTAGTTGTGCAACTGCGCAAACTTTGTTTTGATGTTTGAGTTCCAGAGGAATTTGTGACTTTATCACCTGTTCAACCACCTCAAAGTTTCGTAAGTCTGCGCCTTTTCTCTTTTGTTCTTGTGTGAGGCCTGTGCCGCGGTGAAACGGCGTTTGTACATGTATATGTGTTTAATTATCATTGCAAGCAATCATAAAATACAGCTTATTGCAACAAAAAAAGGTATTTCTGAGAAACAGACGTCGGGTTCGGACTTCAAATATAACTGTCGGGTTAAATGATGTGGGGTACGGGCCGGGGGCGGGCTTCAGTTTAAAGCCGGGTCTGGAAGAGTGTCTCCTCAGAGTAAACCGTGCCCTTGATAGCCACCAGAGGGCACTCCACAACAGACCATTCTCATTCCCTCACAAACTACATCTCCCATAATTCTCTGCCTGGACTCATTAGTGCTCATTGTTTTCACCTGTCTCATCTTCTTGTTTGCTCACCCTATATAAGCCTGGCTCTTTCTGTCATTCCCTGCGAAGTCTTGTATGTTGCATCGCTGAGCATTCTCCCTGGTTTCATTGTCTCTTGGTTCTTGGATTTTTGCATCTGACCCCGGCCTGTTTGTCTGTTTGTTTGTTTGTCTGTTTGTTTGTTTGTTTGTTTGTTTGGACTGCCTTCCTGTGCTTGACCCTTTGCCTGGGTTTGATTACGATTCGGGATTACTCAAATAAACTACATTTGGATCCTCAACCTTTATGTCTCAGAGCTGTTTGTGACACTGACATTCTGGTTCCAAACCGATGACAAAAATTCTCTTTTAGAAGATATAAGCGTTCAAAACGTAGTTTTTAACTTCCGCCAATATGAATCACTGATTTTGATGACATCACTCTGTGTAAATATGCTGTCCATTGGAGCAAATGAAGCCGAGACACGACACACAGTGCAGATCATATGATCGAGTCCCGCAGACCAGAAAAAACGAATCGGACACATTTAAATTCTGCACAGAATGATATTTAAAGCGATATGGAGGAGATTAGGAGGAGAAACGATTAGGAGGAAACTGCGGCTTTAACGAGCACAACGGCTCTGGCTGAGCTGTGACCTAAACCAAACGCTATTGGCTATTTTAAAAAGGGGTGGAGCCTATCAATATGTCCCGCCCTCTTTTCCTGTTTCAGTGGAAATTACGACAATAGGTGTGGTGTGGACAAAACCACAGCGTCGTTTCCCTTAGGAACATTTTCCTGTTAATGTTAGTTAATGAAAATACAGCTGTTAATTGTCTGTTCATGTTAGTTCACAGTGCATTAACTAACGTTAACAAGATTTTAATCAAGTATTAGTAAATGTTGAAATTAATATTAACAAAGATTAATAAATGCTGTGTAAGTGCAGTTCATTAGGCCTATTTGTTCATGCATAACGTGTTACCAATGTTTTTTACCTGAAATGTGTCAGTTGGCCATTTTTTAATGCAACCATTTGTTTCAAACAAAGTAACATTCCAATAATGTTTGAAAAATGATCAAATGGAATGTTCCCTTAACGTTCGCATAACAAAGAAAAAACGTTTTGAAGAATGTTTCTGTAACTTCATGTAAACATATTTTTGGTAGCAAATATTCAAAACCCTTAAAGGAACAGTGAATAAATTGAATAAAGATTTTTTTTATATAGACCTGTCGTCGTTTCATTACCGTTATGGACTTGATCTGGACGTGAGGGAAAGAAAACCTCGAAAATCTTTTCACATATTAAGAAATATTTCACGGTGTTTGTTTTTCCTTCAAAAACTGACTTTGTGAAAACTGAATTCTGGGTGTAATGAGACTTTAGTGAGTTTAATAAACGCTTTAGTTCCAGTCAGCAGGATTGTGGATTGTGTTGATGTCCTGCTCGAGTCCTTTATCTCCATCTGAACGCTTCCAGGGGATGAAGAAGAGCATTCATGCACCTGGGAACAGGTAAAACATTTCATTGCAGATCCAGAATAAGATGTGCTGCTCTTTTCTGTCTCTGATGACAGAGCAACTAGTTGACGTCAGTCTCAGCGTGGCATTTAGGCAGTCACCTAGGTACACAGACACAATTCTATAGGGAAAACACTCTTATTGTCCTTTACAGGAAAATACAGACAATTTACGGCCCATCATATAAGAAAAGAATATCTTAAAGGTCAAATTACATTTCTATGAGAGACAAAAGTGCAAAATTCTGACATAAGTGTGCAGATGTATGCCTTAGGTCATAATAACTTCATAAAAAGAAAAACTGATAGATATCTTTATAGGCTACAGTATGTACAGTACTCATACACATAACATTTGAAGTGGATCAAAACCGTTCATCAAAGTTATACATGTTTTAGGATACATTTTAACTTAAATATATATATATCAAATATCTTTTTTTCTGCATGATTATATACAGTGTTATGATTTGCCACATCGCCACGCCTTTTTAGAATAAAAATAAAGGAGAATTGCGGTCATGTGGGATTTTGAGCCAATAAAATGACGATAAAGTTTCTTCACCCTGAGGGACAGTTATAAATCCTACTATGGCGAAGGCATAGCTTATGAATATTAATAACGGCATGATTACGTTGTTTAAAATTATTACTGGAGCAGCCAGTCTGTTAGCCTCATTAATATTCATAAGCCAGCGCTTCCACGTAGCTCCGCCCATCCACCGGCCAATCAGATTGGCCTTCTGGGAAATGTTGAATAATTCATAAGTAACGCCTTTAGCGTAGTAAGACGCGACGCCGGGAGGAGGAACGCGACGCGCATCGCAACAAGTTTCTTCATCCACTAACAGAACCTGTTGACAGCAGCACATTATCGCAGAAGTCACTCAAACTGGCTCTAATGCGCAGAAGTGCGCGCTTGAACGCGGGGACAAAACTTTTCTTCACTTTTGGATAATAAGGATGAACCGACGCGCGAATGCAAACATCTAAACTCGCGTATGATGATGGGGAATTGGTAATATTTTGTTTTTAGTTTTCGCACTGATCATTAGGGACCAATAGTGTGTGATCTAGCCTGAGATGATCAATAATTGTATCCCAGATTGGCTGGAAGTAACGTGACAGCGCGCGCTCTCGATCATCATCATCATCCTCCAGTGCGCAATGAAGGCGCTGCTCGTGCTCGTGCTCGTGCTCGCGGGCTGCTGGAGCAGATACTGCCCTGACCTGATGATTGACAGCTGTCACTGCACCTCGGAGAGATCAAAGGAGTTTAATAGGCAGAGCGTGCGCGTGAAGGTTGTGTGTGATGATGCGGACCTGACGGAAACCATGCAGCCCGGCTCTTTACCCAACACAACCGTGTCACTGTGAGTAACACACACTTTCCTTTAGTGTTCATGTGTGTAGATACAATGTGTGTCGGTGTGTTTTTTGAACGGGCTTTTGTAGATATTGGAGATTTTTTAACGTTTTATTCTACAACTTAAACTACATCAGTAATAAACCCTTGGGATCTTTTTCAAACTTGTACTTGTTTTGAAAAGTGTCTGAATACTGAATTAGGCTTCAAAATCCATGAAAGTTCATAATTCGTGAAGATTATCATGAACAAAACGTACAAGCGTCTGTATTTGTGCTTGCTTGATGTTGACTGTGTTTATGTAATCCTGTTTTAATTTTTAATGTTGTCTGTATGCAATGTTTTTACAGTTTTGTTTTTATAATAACAACCTGCCAGGGACTGAAAACGAGTCTATACGGCTAAATCTGGCTCATTTACATTTGGACATTGTCCTTAATGTTCATTAATGTGCATTGTCTCTTAAAAAAAAAAAAAAATTAAACTTTTAAAAAGAAGTAAACTTTTTTTGTTCACTGCGCTTTTTCTCTGCCATAATCCAAAAGCAACAGGAATACTTTTCCCAAAGGTTTTTTTTTTAATTCTTCATTAAATGAACCATTGTATGGTTCTCTATCTATTTAAATTCGATTATGTTGCCGCAATGCTTCATGGGAAAAAGGTTATTTCCCTCGCTGAAGTTCACATTCTTGCATCTTTGACATTTTAGCTGATTTTGAAATACTTTCTTGCTTCAAATCAAAGTTTGTAATGTTGTGATCCTCCTCATTCAAGGCTCAACACGCTTTAAAGGTTATTGCAGATAGTGTTTAATACTTTAATGTATTATAAGTAATCAGTCACTGTACTTTAATTACTTTTCCTGTGAAAAAGTAAAGTAAGAGATTGTATAGCAATAATAAATTTAGCATCTAATGATAAAATGTATATTTTTAATGTAACTTTCTCCCTTTAAATCCTTTGATCAGTTCAAGAATAATGCATGCATCTTTATAGTATTTATTTGAAATAATTATAATGTCTATAGTATTGTTCAGCTGGTCGAGGTTGATATGGGATTTAGAAAGTAATAAGTCATGCAATACTTTTTAGAGAGAGTACAGTAATCTAGTTACACCGTTGAAGATATAAATTAATTATTTTTTGTGTAACTTACTTATCCAACACTATATATATATATATATATATGTATGTATGTATGTGTGTGTGTGTGTGTGTGTGTGTGTGTGTAGGGAGATGGACTTCATTGGAGTGGGCGGAGCTAACAAGCTGTTGTGACTCTCTGATTGGTTTAATTTTCCCTATAGCATCATGGGTAATGTAGTTTTTCACTGCAAATTCCACTGGAAAACATGATTATTTTATAAATAAGTTGAAAAATTGTGGGCTGACGGCTTCAGCAGAAGCAAATACCATCGATGAACAGCCTCGCCGCTCACAGTACAGCTGTCTTTACTGGTTTATATGTTTATATGTATTGTTCAAAATACATTTTCCTATAGAGAAAATGACTGGATGTCTTATTTCCGGATCTGTTGTGCTCCGAGTCTAGACTCTTGACCGAGTTCATCCGGTCGTCTGGTCCGTGTTTTGGTCCTGGTTCGTCAGGAAGCGTGACGTTCATAATTCTGCGGTGACTTCCTCGTCTCAGTTGAGGATAAATAAACTCTTTTCTCCTCCTCAGACACTGGCTTTATGATATTTACTGTAGTTCAGCTCAAGCCTGATCTTGGGCGAGAAGTGCAACATGTTTAATTCATTTAGTTTGATTCATTAAAAGCCTCTTTTATATGAACCGATTTAAGACACTTCTCATTTTTTAGTCTTCATAGTCGTAGGTTCATCTTTATTTCTAAACTGACTTGTACTTCTGCATCTTTATGTCTTAAAGGCGCTGATAATTCAACATGTTAATGTTCTTCCAAACCCGTGTGAGTGATTTCTTCTGTTGAACACAAAAGGAGATGTTTAGCAGAATGTCTGAATCGCTGAAAGTGGATTTTTACTGTTAAGCCTCAGAAAAATAAAAAGCATCAAAAGGTTATCAGAATATTAATCCATATATCGCATGCACTATATTCTATAAGTCTTCTGACATTTGAGTTGTTATTTGCTGATAATCTTCAAGACACTTTCACTTTTTCTCATGATCAAATTTGGTGAGAAAAAAAAAGATTTTCAGTGACTTCAAAATGCAGAAACATAACTATGCATGCATTTTTGCAAATTTTAGAAACATTAAGTTTTCTGTTTTAATACATCTTAAAATGTAGCCTAATTCATTTTTAAAATAAATGAATAATTTTATTAATCAAGGACGCATTCAATTGATTAAAGTGACAGTAAATACATTTATAATGTTACAAAAGATTATAATGAATGAGCTACAAAAAATTATAATGAATCCTGAAAAATAAAATGTATCAGTTTCCACAAAAATATTAACTTTTTAACATTGATAATAATCATAAATGTTTCTTGATCATCAGATCATCATATTATCCTGATTTCTGAAGGATCATGTGACACTGAAGACTGGAGTAATGATGATGAACATTCAGCTTTGATCACAGGAATAAATTACACTTTATTAAATATAAAACAATATAAAAACAGATGATTTACACTGGAATAATATTTCACTGTTTTACTGTATTTTTATTAAATAAATGCAGCCTGTGAGCAGAAGAAACACTTAAAAATTGTGAATGATAGTGTGTGTGCACTAAATTGTTATTATTTTCTAAAACGGCTCATATCTGAAACATCATGAAGGAGTAAATGATGACATCATCTGACTGTTCACACACAGATTTCATCAACAGTCATAAGGAAACCTGCAGTGATTTCTGGGAAGGATTTTCATCACACACTGATAGAAATGATTTCTCATATCTGAAGATGACCATATCGATTTCTTAATCCCAAATCCATGAAACTTCAGAGTCGAGAGCCACGGGCTGAAGATCACCAGGAAGTTTCACTAAATCATGATATCATTTACAACTGAACTGATGCAATAAAGCCAAATCAGAGGAATATAGTTCATCTAAAGAATAACTCTTCACCCGCATCTGCATCAAACCTTTATGACTTATTTTTGAACACAGACAAAACATGTTTAACAAAAGGTTATTTCCTATAATGAACGTGAATGAGAACAGATGCTGTTAAAGGACAAGTTTCACGCTTAATTGTTTTACACTTAAAGGGATACTCCACCGTTTTTTCATAATAAACTGTTATTCCATTAAAGGTGGGGTGTGTGATTTTGCCAAACGGCCGGCAGATTTTGAAAATACACAACTCAAATGGTCCTCCTTCTTTCCTCCAGCGCTGGCCCTGATTCGCTCGAGGGGGAGGGGGGTGTGGTAACCGTTTGATTGACGGACTTACTGTCCAATGACTCTAGGTGGTCTTGGAAATGATTGGCTGGAGTTTTTCGAGTCCTGCCCGTTCCACAGATGATTAAATTGCTTAATTTTCATTTCAGTGCTTCTAACTCAGTGGCTGTGAGTAGGGCTGTCACTTTTGTGAAAAAAATCCTGTTAGATTTTTGAGACATAAGTGTTGATTGAATCGATTGTAAAATCGATTTTCCATGTCTTAAGACGTTTCCATTTTCAACACTAAATATAGGCAAATCCACGGACAACTAACAGGCGTTATTAGAACGAGCGTAAAGAGGGCGCTTGAGACGCGCACACGGGACGGGGGGCCCTATAAAATACATTTAGTTGAAAGCTTTTTTAAAAAGATACGTTTTTAGGTTTTGTTTAAAGACATCTGTAGTCTGTGGGGCCCTCAGGTGATCAGATGAAAAGGCCCTACCACCCATACTATGATGATGATCTGATGCTCAAGAAACATCAGGGTTGCCAACTCTCACGCATCTGGCGTGACTGTCACGCATTCAGCCTCAACCTCACGCTCTCACGCTCGACAAAGAAATCTCACGCTAAATGAGACATTCTTCTGTGCTGTATTTTTTTCTTCCTCATGTGCGCTAATTTTGAATTACTAAACAAGTTCAGGCTCTTAACTACCGATTGGACCACTGCTGTGTCTAATGCCTTTCTCTGATTGTCGATTTGCTGGAAACATTTGTCGTCAGTGACGTCCGTGACCGTAATTGACCCTTTTCACACGATCTCACGGCACATCTTTCTCAAGCAGAGAAAATCGCGAGTCAAAGAGGACACTGACACCGACAGACAGGACAGAGAAAGTTATAGGCTACTTTTGATATGGAACAAATTCTCTGCTCTCATATTCTGTCAATATTTTTACGAGATTCAAACAATAAATACAGTTTTTGGTGCTTTTAAATGTGACAGACCGCTGTAGCGCTTCAGCTCAAACGGCACGCGATACAGTACAACTTTTTTTTCATCACCCCCCCCATCACATGAAGTGCCTCTGGTGTTTCGTGGGTTCTCTCATGTTCTCCGTGACGTAGAAGTGGAGCTCGTCCTGCATTAAATGCGTTTTAATTCCCGTGACACACACCGATACACTCCGTCTCATAGACGCTAATAATGAATCTGTCTGTAAACCCAAGAATGTGTCTGAGTGAGTTTGGAGAGTCAACTGTCTGACAATGTTAAGAAAGGAAAACAGAGCGTCTGCCAAGCTAGCGTTAGCGGCGCGGCGCGGCGAGGTTATTTACAGTGTCATTACACGCTTTCCTAAAAATCATAAAACAGCTTCTAATCTCTGGAGCGGCTGAACGTGTCGAATCCACATAGAGTTGAGAGGACTTTATATCTGAACATTATTAAAGTCCCCCTGTGGAGAATGTTTATATGTCTTTTTAAGACACAATCCATGTGTAAGTTCATAAGTCGACAGCATTTCTGAGTATTTCCTCCTTAAAACTGCAGTGAACCAAAGACAGTCTCAAAAACACGGTGTGAAATCGCTGGTGTTTCTGACGTCACAAACGACCTTAACCAATCAGATCAACGTGTGATCGTCAACCAGTGGATCTCTGAGTGAGGGAGTGAGTGGAGGCGGGGCTCATTTGCATATTCATAGAACTGCGCATACTAAATGAGGCAAGGGTGTCGAGTTACATTCAAGATATTTTAAGACATGAAGACATTTTTCAAGGAAAAAACATTTAAATGTGTCATTTTGAGTCAAATATGAGTTTTAAGAAATACTATTGACTACAGGGCGACTTTGAATCAAGATACATATGCTGGGGAAGCAAAATGCCTGAAGATATTAAGTCTTGTTTTCTGAATAAAAAATTATATTAATTTTGATAAATTGATAAATATTTGTTCTAGTTTTAAAGTTAAACAACTCACTTCATTTTGATAATTATTTAAGAAAACAAGACTGAGCATCAGGGGCCGTATTCACAAAGAATTTGATCTTATCACTAGGAGTAGTCCTAAATCACACTAAAATATTTTAGCTAGGAGTTTTCTCTTAAAAGTGATTCACAACGCCATTCAGACCTACTCTTAAAAAGGAGAAATGACAACTCCTAAACTAAGAGTGAGTCTTCGTTGCTATGGATGACGTCAATCCTCATGCACGAGCTTCCTCGCCATGATCACGGTGATTGGTTGTTAGATGACAGGGCCATCACGCGGAACATAACACAGACGCAACAAATCATGGAATTACGACATCTAAATATGACTGTGTCCTACACAAAATAATAATAGTAATGTCATCGAAATGCATATATAATAATGACATGTTTGTGCAGGCCCAGTGAAGTGTAATTCTAAAAAGAAAAGTTGTGAATTAAATTAAATTAAATCAAGGTAGCCTAATACCCTAATGAAAACAGCCACTTGCCTAATAATGAAAAACGACACTTGCATTAACACTTGCTTGGTTAATTGACATCCTATTAGCCTTAATAGACTACTTAGACTAAATAGACTAAAGCAAGGAAATGTTGCTCCTATTGAAGTAATGTAATATTGAATGACGGTGGATTATGAACTCGCCAAAACGGGAAAGAAAGCCCAACTGGACGCAGGATCAGTTACTGCTGCTGAAAAAAAAAAACATAATAAAAGGGAAATTCATAAAAGGGGATATCAAGCAAAACTAAGCGTGAGACATGGGAGGATTTGTTTGCAGATCAATGCAGCTTTCCCGCTTGTGTCGCGGACCTGCGACTGCGAGAGGCGTTTAAGATCCGTTGTGAACCGGTCTTAGTGAGTTAGGAGTCCTCTCGACTTATTTTAAGCTGTCCCAGACTTAGGTGCTACTTTTAGGGCTAAAATGCTTTGTGAATTACTCTTAGTGAAAAAAATGAGGAGTCCTAAAGTTAGGAGTGACACGCCCATTATTTGTAGGAGTTGCTCCTAAATTCGCCAGTTAGGAGATACTTTTAGCCTTAAAATTCTTTGTGAATACGGCCCCTGATCATCATATTATCCTGATTTCTGAAGGATCATGTGACACTGAAGACTGGAGTAATGATGATGAACATTCAGCTTTGATCACAGGAATAAATTACACTTTATTATATATTCACATAGAAAACAGATGATTTACATTACAATAATATTTCACTGTTTTTACTGTATTTTTTAATCTAATAAATGCATCATGAAAGGCATTTAAAAAACATAAGAAAACATTTGAAAGAAAGTTTAATGTTTTAAATAGATATTTATAATTATTTGGATATTTCCCCCCTCTTGGTTTAAACTGTGATTTATTGCATGGAAGGAGTTCGTGAGGTTGTTCTCATTACAAATAATCTGCTTTTAAGTGATTATATAAAAGCTTGAGTTTTAATTTAATACATTTAATACGGTTATTCATGTAAATATCTCCAGCTGCACATCCACGGGCCGGTCATGATGGACTGTGGGTGGTTTGTTTTGCTTTAGCGCTGAAATCCTCAGTTATTTTGGTCCCGAAGCACTACTGTAAATGACTATATTCCTGATGCTCCTGGTACAGTAACGTACAGCTCCTGTGTGTCCACATTCACCAGTTGTGGCTCTTGATAGTTTTTGTGTTCATGCTGGTGTTGCTCTCAGACTCATTCTTCAGCCTGTCGTCGCTTCAAGACACTCACACACACACACACACACTCTCGAACTGCAGAGCTAAATCTGCTTCATGTCCTCCTTACACACACACACACACACTCGAGCTGCAGAGCTAAATCTGCATCATGTCCAAGGTCAATGTTAGTGCATATGAAATATGTTATTTTGGTTAGTTGTTCCTAGTAACCTGATATTATAGGAAAACACAGGGACTGGAGGCTGGAAATCACGGATCTGTCCGCTCGCGATGTTTGTAATAGTTGAGATTGTGATCTTTACTCCACGCGGTCGCTGTGATTGGAGCCTGTGGGCCACCGTAATTCAGCGTATTCTTATTCTGTCGCTCTTATAATAATAGAGCGGTGCAGTGTGTGTGTGTGTGTGTGTGTGTGTGTGTGTGTGTGCGAGCGCGCGTGCGTGCGTCTGTGTGTGTGATCGGGTTCAGATGGCCAACTGGAGCGTCGAGTTAATACTGTGTGTGTGTGTGTGTGTGTGTGTGTGTGAATGATGTGAAAACAGACAGTGTTACAGTGAACAAACCCACAGACACACTGAACCCAAACACTAAGTAAATGTTATTATTGTGTGAAGTGGAGGAGGATCAGTGCAGACTGACTGTGATTCTGTAGAAACATTTACAGTTATCCATCCATCCATCATTCATCCATCCATCATTCATCCATCCATCCATCCATCCATCATTCATCCATCCATCATTCATCCATCCATCATTCATCCATCCATCCATCATCCATCCATCATCCATCCATCATTCATCCATCCATCCATCATTCATCCATCCATCATCCATCCATCCATCCATCATTCATCCATCCATCCTTCCATCCATCCATCCATCCATCCATCAATCATCCATCCATCATTCATCCATCCATCCATCCATCCATCAATCATCCATCCATCATTCATCCATCCATCCATCCATCCATCCATCATCCATCCATCCATCAATCATCCATCCATCATTCATCCATCCATCATCCATCCATCATCCATCCATCCATCCATCCATCCATCCATCCATCCATCCATCATTCATCCATCCTTTTTTACTAAGTAAATGTTATTATTGTGTGAAGTGGAGGAGGATCAGTGCAGACTGACTGTGATTCTGTAGAAACATTTACAGTTATCCATCCATCCATCATTCATCCATCCATCCATCATTCATCCATCCATCATCCATCCATCATTCATTCATCCATCCATCATCCATCCATCATTCATCCATCCATCCATCATTCATCCATCCATCATCCATCCATCATCCATCCATCATTCATCCATCCATCCATCATTCATCCATCCATCCATCCATCCATCCATCCATCAATCATCCATCCATCCATCATTCATCCATCCATCCATCCATCCATCAATCATCCATCCATCATTCATCCATCCATCCATCCATCATCAATCATCCATCCATCATTCATCCATCCATCCATCAATCATCCATCCATCATTCATCCATCCATCCATCCATCCATCAATCATCCATCAATCATCCATCCATCATTCATCCATCCATCCATCAATCATCCATCCATCATCCATCCATCATCCATCCATCAATCATCCATCCATCCATCCATCCATCATTCATCCATCCTTTTTTACTAAGTAAATGTTATTATTGTGTGAAGTGGAGGAGGATCAGTGCAGACTGACTGTGATTCTGTAGAAACATTTACAGTTATCCATCCATCCATCATTCATCCATCCATCCATCCATCATTCATCCATCCATCATTCATCCATCCATCCATCATTCATCCATCCATCATTCATCCATCCATCATTCATCCATCCATCATTCATCCATCCATCCATCCATCATTCATCCATCCATCATCATCCATCCATCCATCATCCATCCATCATCCATCCATCCATCATTCATCCATCCATCCATCATTCATCCATCCTTCCATCCATCCATCCATCAATCATCCATCCATCCATCCATCCATCATCCATCCATCATTCATCCATCCATCCATCCATCCATCATCAATCATCCATCCATCATTCATCCATCCATCCATCCATCAATCATCCATCCATCATTCATCCATCCATCCATCCATCCATCAATCATCCATCCATCCATCCATCCATCATCCATCCATCCATAAATCATCCATCAATCATCCATCCATCATTCATCTATCCATCCATCAATCATCCATCCATCCATCCATCATCCATCCATCATCCATCCATCCATCAATCATCCATCCATCCATCCTCCATCCATCATTCATCCATCCTTTTTTACTAAGTAAATGTTATTATTGTGTGAAGTGGAGGAGGATCAGTGCAGACTGACTGTGATTCTGTAGAAACATTTACAGTTATCCATCCATCCATCATTCATCCATCCATCCATCATTCATCCATCCATCATCCATCCATCATTCATCCATCCATCCATCATTCATCCATCCATCATCCATCCATCCATCCATCCATCCATCCATCCATCCATCCATCCATCCATCCATCCATCCATCCATCCATCCATCCATCCATCCATCCATCCATCCATCCATCCATCCATCCATCCATCCATCCATCCATCCATCCATCCATCCATCCATCCATCCATCCATCCATCCATCCATCCATCCATCCATCCATCCATCCATCCATCCGGTGGGTGTGACTGCAGTGTGGCCTACTGACACTCCATTACACAAAATGTTCTTTAGATAGGTAAAATGTTGCTGAAATCAGACTGTATATGGCAATATCAGACATCAACTGTGTGTGTGTGTGTGTGTGTCATAACCTTTAGCTGCTGGAAAAAATCACACACAAAGAGTGCAATGACATAGACCATTTGCTCAAGCGGTCCAAAACAGACCATATTTAATTTGTCCCTGCATTCTCTCTCTCTCTCTCTCTCTCTCTCTCTCTCTCTCTCTCTCTCTCTCTCTCTCTCTCTCTCTCTCTGCTTATCCTTGGAGAACATAATTGATATTGTAAATAGAAAGTTGGAAGGAAGCTGTAGAGTTTCGGCATGCACTGTTTACATAATGTACATTTATGTTTTGGCCTCCATTCCCGTGCCGTTGTCCAGCGTGGAGGAGCGAGAGACCTCGACAGCTTCACTCGACCACTGAGCGTTAGTGTCGCAGCATCAGACTTTATAAGGGCTTATTGCTAAAGAATATAACATTTCAGACATCTGACTCTCACAGCAGCTTTTCACAACTCCATAAAATAATATTTTAATAGGTTGTATTCTGGAAGTCATTAGTCACGGTCTTCTCACATCTTCTGGACTAATTTCAGCGATAAACCAATAGTTCACCAGTTAAAACCTGAAAACAATGTAACATTTAAAATATTATTGAAAAAATTATACATAATTAATATTAAAAAGTGTGTTACTGTATGTACCCAAAATATTAAGCATTACTACATTGTTAAATCACTGATTTAAGGTGAACATTTCAAATCTGAGGCCCATGAAAATAATTTAATATTTAAAAAATATATATATTTGAAAAATGATTTACAAATATAAAATTATATAATCCGTTCTTCCATTGTTTAATCACTATGATTCAAGGTTAAAGATTTTAAAGATATTAAAATGTCAGCCAATCAGATGCCAGCAAACCCGAGCACATATAATGAGTGACATGTAGAGAACATCTGATTCTGCAGTGATCCATGTGATTATTTATATAGATGTTTGATTATTGCTTGGGCCTGTTTTTACATTTATGCATTTGGCAAAACTTTTATCCAAAGCGACTTGCATTGCGTTTTAGGTTACACATTTACATTCTTATCAGATCATGCTTTCCCTGCGAATCGAACCCGTGACCTCGGCGTTGCAAGCGCCAGCGCTCTACTGTTAGATATATTTATTAACGCTGTGTTGTGTTTATTTTGTCTATTATGTTCAATTCAATTCAATTCAAATTTATTTGTATAGCGCTTTTCACAATACACATTGTTTCAAAGCAGCTTTACAGAAAGTGCATTAAAAATGTACATAGAAAATACAGTTAGTTCATCATGTATTAATTTAGGGCATAACATATCGCCGGCGTTGAGTCGTCTCTCCACAGGCGTTTAGTCGTCTCTCCACAGGCGTTTAGTCGTCTCATCACAGGTGTTTAGTCGTCTCTCCACAGGCGTTTAGTCGTCTCATCACAGGTGTTTAGTCGTCTCTCCACAGGCGTTTAGTCGTCTCATCACAGGTGTTGGATCATCCGAAGTCTCCGTGAGAGGCTGGATACAAACTGGAGCTAAACCATTTAGGGCTTTATAGGTCAGTAGCAATACCTTGTAATTGATATGGAACTTAATAGGTAACCAATGAAGTGATGATAAAATTGGTGTTATATGATCATATTTTCTTGATCTAGTAAGAACTCTAGCGGCTGCATTTTGGACTAACTGTAGCTTGTTTATTGAGGATACAGGACAACCAGCTAATAAAGCATTACAGTAATCTAGTCTCGAGGTCATGAATGCATGAACTAACTTTTCTGCATCAGAAACGGATAGCATGTTACGTAGCTTAGCAATGTTTCTAAGGTGGAAAAAGGCTGTTCTTGTAACATATGAAATATGATTTTCGAAAGTCAAGTTGCGGTCAAGTATGACACCCAGGTCTTTTACTGTAGTGGATAAAGTAACAGAGAATCCTTCTAAATTAAAGTTGTATTGTAAGGGATTTTGTGGGTAGTTTTTTGGACCAATAAGTAATACCTCTGTTTTATCTGAATTTAATAGCAGGAAATTACACGTCATCCAGTATTTTATATCTTTAAGACATTCTGTCAAGTTAGATAAGTTAGTGGTTTCATCTGGCCGTGATGAAATATATAATTGAGTGTCATCAGCATAACAGTGAAAATTAATTCCATGTTTTCTTATAATATTACCAAGTGGCAGCATATATATTGAGAATAGTAGAGGGCCTAACACAGATCCTTGCGGTACTCCATAGTTTACTGACGTTATCTTTGATTTTTCCCCATTTAAGCAGACAAAGTGGTAACGGTCTGATAAGTACGATCTAAACCAGCTTAATGCCTGTCCCTGAACACCAGTGTAGTTTTGTAGTCGATCCAGGAGTATTTTATGATCTATAGTATCAAATGCAGCGCTTAGATCGAGTAGAACTAGTATTGAGATGCAGCCTTGGTCAGAAGCTAAAAGTAAATCATTTGTAATTTTAACTAGGCTAGCGCAGTTTCTGTGCTATGATACGGTCTGAATCCTGACTGAAATTTTTCATAGATATCATTTTCTTGCAAGAAAGAGCACAATTGAGCGGACACAACTTTTTCTAGTATTTTAGACATAAATGGAAGATTTGAAATGGGTCTGTAATTTGCTAGGTTATTTGGATCTAATTGTGGTTTCTTAATAAGAGGTTTTATTACTGCCAGCTTGAATATTCTTGGAACGTGACCTAAAAATAAAGATGAATTAATAATATTGAGAAGAGGCTCTTCCACTACAGGTAACACTTCTTTAAGTAATTTAGTGGGTATTGGATCTAATAAACAAGTTGTTGGTTTAGATGCAATAATAAGTTTATTTAGCTCTTCCTGTCCTATAGTTGTAAAGCGGTGTAGTTGTTCTTGAGGGGCGATAATTGAGGCTGAATCATAAGACACCATAATAGATTGTATATTTACAATTGTGTTTCTGATGTTTTCTATTTTCTCAGTGAAGAAATTCATAAAGTCATTACTACTACATTGTAACGGAATATTTTGCTCAGGTGATGCCTGTTTATTTGTTAGTCTGGCCACGGTGTTAAATAAGAACCTTGGATTATTTTGGTTATTTTCTATTAGTCTGCGGAGATGCTCAGCCCTGGCTGATTTAAGAGCCTTTTTGTAACGTGACATACTATCTTTCCACGCTATTCTAAAGACCTCTAAATTTGTTTGTTTCCATTTACGCTCTAAGTTACGAGTTTCTCTCTTGATAGCATGCGTAGCATTGTTGTACCATGGTGCTCTAGTTTTCTCTCTAACCTTTTTTAATCTAATTGGTGCAACAATTTCTAATGTACTAGAGAAAATGGTGCTCAAACTGCTAGTCATTTCCTCTAGTTCATCTGGTTGTTTGGGTTCACTGAGCAGCTGAGATAGATCAGGTAAGCTATTTGAGAATCTATCTATAGTGTTTGGAAGGATTGTTCTGCCTGGTCGATAACGTGGCGCAACATGACAAATTTCAGCAGTACGTAACATGCAAGTTACCATGTAATGATCAGTTACATCATCGCTTTGCGGTACAATATCTATATCGGTTGGAATGGTTCCATATGATATAATTAAATCTAGTGTATGATTTAGGCGATGAGTGGGACCACTGACGTTTTGCGTGACCCCGAAGGAGTTTAATAAATCTGTAAACGCAGTCCCTAACGCATCATTTGTGTTATCTACGTGTATGTTAAAATCTCCAACAATTATTGCTTTATCGACATTGACCAATAGATTTGATAGAAAGTCTGCAAACTCTTTTAGGAAAACAGTGTAAGGCCCTGGAGGTCTATATACAGTAGCCAAGGCTAGAGATAATAGGGATTTCTTTCTTAAATCTAATAGTGAAACATTTAGCACAAGTACCTCAAACGAATTAAACCTGTGACCTGTTTTCTGAGTAACATTAAGAATATCTCTATAGATTGTTGCAACACCGCCGCCACGACCAATCAGACGGGGCTCATGCTTATAACAGTATCCTGGCGGAGTAGACTCATTTATACCGAAAAAATCATTTGGTTTAAGCCAGGTTTCAGTAAGGCACAGTACATCGAAATTATTATCTGTGACCATTTCATTTACAATAACCGCCTTAGGTGTGAGCGATCTAATGTTTAGAAGACCTAGCTTTAGAAATTGTTTATCACTGATATTGAGATTTTCTGGTTTAATTACAATTAAATTTTTCCTAGATCCTACATTATATATATTATTTGGCCTTACTAAACGAGGAATAGACACAGTTTCTATATAATGTTCTACATTGGTGCTTATATCAATTAAGTTGGGACAGCAAAGACTGTGATTTGGACTTTGACTTACTAGTCATATGGTGTGTAGCGTCTTGGAGATGTTGTCCGACAGCACAGCCGCTCCGACTCTGCTGGGGTGAAGGCCATCAGCACGGAAGAGCCTAGGTCGCTCCCAGAACAGATTCCAATTATTTACAAAGAGCAGTCTCTGTTCATTACACCATGACATTAACCATTCATTTAGAGCAAATAATCTACTGAACCTTTCTTGTCCTAGTCGGTACGTGGGAAGCGGTCCAGACACGACGATCGTTGCTTCAGGCGATGTGCTGCGTACGGTCTCGATCAGGCTCCTGTAGTCGTCCTTCAGAACCTCCGTCTGCCGCAGCCTGATGTCGTTCGTTCCCACGTGCAGCACGACAGCTCCGACGCGCTCGTCACCGTTCAGGATCTCGGGAACCTGCACAGCGACACCGAGAACACGAGCACCAGGAAAGCAGTGAGTGCGCACCTTACCTTTACCCGAGGTAGCGCGGACATGACGGACGATGGAACTGCCGATGATCACGGCGTCGTGGCGTTCCGACTCGCGAAGAGGGGAGAAGCGGTTCCGGGTGGAGATCTCGAAGGCCGGGAGGGGTGGGGAGGTCCTTGGTCTGGTCCTGGCTCGCGTCTTCCGCCGTGGAATCACCCAGGGTCCGTGGTGCTGTGTCGGTGCCGGAGTGAATGAAGCCAGGGATGATCGCGTCCTGGTTGCTCAGGACCTGTGCAGAGAAACACACGGAGTAGACGAGGTTGGAGTCAAAAAATTATTAACCACTGACCTGTGAGCACCTGTGAGCATTATGTGTGTTATTGCTGTCCGGAAAGCCACACAAGACTGAAACTACTTCATCAGCTGTTGCTGCAGAGATGCATGACCTTCATTATTAGTGTGTGTGTGTGTATGTAAACACACATGTGCTGATACAGTATAATGTTCTGTCCGATAATAATAATCTAAATATAATTTTTACACGGTGCATTGGCCGACAAGCTGCATTCGGTTACTGCATTCGGTTACATCATATTTTATATTTTATATGTAAACGTGCATTAATATGCTGACTATTGTAGTTCACAGTTTTCACTGAATCCTCTCAAGCTTTTGCTTTGCTTCATTTCTGTTGAGGTTTAGCCTCCATGTAAACGTGCAGATGTAAAAGTTGTGTGTGTTCTTGCATTACTGTGAGTAAAATGTCAGTAAAGTAGATGTGTCATTATTCAGAAAGCGTCTGTACAGTTTAACTTTAACATAGTGAGATTTACACTGTAGTTTCAGCGTCACTGTTCAATCTGGAGGAGAAATCTGAATGTAGACGGTTCTTATAGCAACACATTCTTGTCTGGACAGAATGTGAAAACACACACACACACACACACACACACACACAAACACACACACAAACACACACACACACACACACACACACACACACTAAACACACACCACACACCTGTGTGTGTGCGCCTGTGTGCCTGTGTGTGTGTGTTTGTGTCACAGTTTTACACAAGCTACTTTACTTAGAAACAATATGTGAACATGAATTAAAATTTCACGCACGCACGCACGCACACACACACACACACAAATACTCACTCACACACACACACTCACATACAGACACACACACAGGCACACACACACACACACACAGACACACACACACACATATTCTGAAGTGTTAGATCATATATATATATAATGTATGTATCAGATTTTTATATATATATATATATATATATATATGTATACATACTGTATACCGGTATGTACAAACTATTATAATTTATGTATATGTATTATATTATATGTATGTATATGTAATATAATTAATATTTATTTCTATATTTATTTGTATAATTTGATGCTTTATATAATGTTTAAAATATTTGTATTAATAAATTTCTTTATATTAATATTATAATTAATATGTATAATATCATATTAAATTAATATTTACTTAATTATTAATATTATTTATATTTTTTAATACTTTTATTTTTTTCTTCATTTACACATTTCTATGAACTATATATATATATAAAAAAATATATTTTCGTTATGGTGTCATTTAAGTTTTTTTATGACCAAACAAACAGACAGAATTTAGTATTTCATAACCATTTTCCCCTTTCTCAATGACACTTACAAATACAATTAAACAGTAGTTGTTGTTGTTGTTGTTGTTGTTGTTGATAAGAACAGTCTGAGCAAAAATACAGGCTTTTACAGAAATATCAGAGTGCAATACTCTGTTGAGGGATATTGTTCATAAGATCTCGCTAAAATTGATTTCTCATCGTGTTTCTGTAGCAACAGCAGAGCATGACACCAGCAATAACACGGCCATCGATGGGGAATACATGAACTAACCTTCAATACAATATGAATATGATCCCTTTATGAACTGTGATCATAACTAGCATTCAACTTTCAACAGCTTTTCCTATTCCATATAAAGTGTTGCTGGAGAACTTTTGTTTTTCTCCCTCGGACCACAAACACTCCAGCGATATGAAGCAGTCAGGAGATTTACAGTCATATAAATCCTCCCGCGTGTGTGTGTGTGTGTGTGTGTGTGTGTGTGCGTGCAGCACTTCTCCTGTATTTATGGCTGTGTGTTGTTGTGTCTCCTCAGGATCCTGAGCAACAATAAGATCTCGTCTGTGAAGAATAACTCTTTCCTCGGCCTGAGAGCTCTGGAGAGGCTGTGAGTAACAGTCCAACACACCAGTCTTGTGTATATCCATAACTTCATCAAATGAGGCCCATCAATCACTAGATATATGTTTTTTCATATCTGTGTCTTGGTGATTATCTGGTGTAAAGGTCTGTGTTTCTTTCAACACACATATAATAATAGCATGAATACACTACCAGTCAAACGTTTTTTTATGTTTTTAAAAGAAGTCTCTTCTGCTCACGGCTGCATTTATTTGCTTAAAAACAGTAATAAGTGTTTTCTAAGTGAATATACAGTAAAGTGTAATTTATTCCTGTGATCAAAGCTGAATGTTCATCATCATTACTCCAGTCTTCAGTGTCACATGATCCTTCAGAAATCAGGATAATATGATGATCAAGAAACATTTATGATTATTATCAGTGTTGAAAACTGCCGTGTACATTTTTATTTCAGGATTCTTTGATGAATGGGAAGTTTAAAAGAACAGTGTTTATCTGAAATATAATTTTTTGTAACATTAAACACTATCGTTCAAAGGTTTGGGGTCAGTAAGAATTTTTATAAAATTTTTTGGGTAAAAGAAATCAATACTTTTATTCATCAAGGATGCACTTTTATGATGGACAGATGATGGACAGATGCATGTGTGATGGGTAGGTTTAGGTGTCGATTAGTGTGTGTGTGTGTGTGTGAAGGGTAGGTTTAGGTGTCGATTAGTGTGTGTGTGTGTGTGTGTGTGTGTGTGTGAAGGGTAGGTTTAGGTGTCGATTTGTGTGTGTGTGTGTGTGTGTGTGTGAAGGGTAGGTTTAGGTGTCGATTTGTGTGTGTGTGTGTGTGAAGGGTAGGTTTAGGTGTCGGTAAGTGTGTGTGTGTGATGGGTAGGTTTAGGTGTCGATTAGTGTGTGTGTGTGTGTGTGTGTGTGTGTGTGTGTGAAGGGTAGGTTTAGGTGTCGATTTTGTGTGTGTGTGAAGGGTAGGTTTAGGTGTCGATTTGTGTGTGTGTGTGTGTGAAGGGTAGGTTTAGGTGTCGATTTGTGTGTGTGAAGGGTAGGTTTAGGTGTCGGTAAGTGTGTGTGTGATGGGTAGGTTTAGGTGTCGATTAGTGTGTGTGTGTGTGTGAAGGGTAGGTTTAGGTGTCGATTTGTGTGAGTGAAGGGTAGGTTTAGGTGTCGGTAAGTGTGTGTGTGATGGGTAGGTTTAGGTGTCGATTAGTGTGTGTGTGTGTGTGATGGGTAGGTTTAGGTGTCGATTAGTGTGTGTGTGTGTGTGAAGGGTAGGTTTAGGTGTCGATTTGTGTGAGTGAAGGGTAGGTTTAGGTGTCGGTAAGTGTGTGTGTGATGGGTAGGTTTAGGTGTCGATTAGTGTGTGTGTGTGTGTGTGTGTGAAGGGTAGGTTTAGGTGTCGGTAAGTGTGTGTGTGATGGGTAGGTTTAGGTGTCGATTAGTGTGTGTGTGTGTGTGTGTGTGTGTGTGATGGGTAGGTTTAGGTGTCGGTTTGTGTGTGTGTGTGATGGGTAGGTTTAGGTGTCGATTAGTGTGTGTGTGTGTGTGTGTGTGAAGGGTAGGTTTAGGTGTCGGTAAGTGTGTGTGTGATGGGTAGGTTTAGGTGTCGATTAGTGTGTGTGTGTGATGGGTAGGTTTAGGTGTCGGTTAGTGTGTGTGTGTGTGTGTGTGTGTGATGGGTAGGTTTAGGTGTCGGTTAGTGTGCATGTGTGTGATGGGTAGGTTTAAATGTCGGTTAGTGTGTGTGTGTGTGTGTGTGTGTGTGTGTTTCTCTTTGTCTCTGAATAGCATCTTTAATCCAGTCACAATTAGACTGCTGAGGACTGGCCCAGTCAGTAGGACACACACCGGAGCTCCGGCCGATCGGTAGTGTCGCCTCATTACCAGTAACTCATCATTACACAGTAAAAGCCCTTTCAGTGCTCGTGCCATTGGGACTGAACGTTTTATTGTGCTCTCCCAGAGGAAATCTTTATTGTTTACCGTCTGCTCATTTACTTCAGAAAGTTCTTTAGAGAGTTTTCATGAACAAGCTCTGTCTCCTAAAAGTTCCCCGGTAAGAATCATTGAAAGTATGGCACTGTAATAAATGTCAATAGCAGCAGCTTTTGGCTTCTGGAGAATATGAGGAGAAACGTTCATATTAAGCCTTTTGATTGCAGACTTCGTGTATCTTGGCAAATCTGAGCACATTTTGAGAGATTGTTGAGGTTTTTGCTGAAATGTTTTAGAAGGAACTTAAAACTCTCATTGCTATGAAAGAGAAAGGTATTGAAGACATATTTTAGAATATTTTAAGAACATTTAAGTTTCTTGTGCTCAGCAAGGATGCATGTATTTGATCAAATACAGTAAAAATTTTATTCAAAATACAGTAATAGCACTTAAAAGTTTGAGGTCGGTATGATTTTTAAAATGTTTTTGATAGAAACAAGTCTCTTCTGCTCATTGAGGCTGCATTCATTTGATTAAAAATACAGTAAAAATTGTGAAATATTATTCCAATGTAAATCATATGTTTTCTATGTGAATATATAATAAAGTGTAATTTATTCCTGTGATCAAAGCTGAATGTTCATCATCATTACTCCAGTCTTCAGTGTCACATGATCCTTCAGAAATCAGGATAATATGATGATCAGGAAAAATGTATGATTATTATCAGTGTTGAAAACAGTTGATCTGATTAATATGTTTATGGAAATCTTGATTCACTAGCATTTTAAAGTTTGGAATGTTAGTTGTTCGTTTTAAGAACAAAAGCACGTCAACTACATACAAGTCTCTCATCATAATTTTGCCTTCTTAAAAACTGTTTAAATCCATTTAGCCGCTCATTTTTGTAACGAATCACTGAAGGGGCCAATCAGAGTTCAGCTGGCTCCTGTAGCCCCGCCCCCTTTGTGATCTATCTCTCCTATTGGTTGTGAAACGCATTTGAAAGCGTTTCTCTCGTTGTGTTTTATAATGTTGTCCTGGATGCGATACGACTCTTCACAGAAGCACATTTAGACAGTCTGGTTAGATTGTTTACACGTGTCGTTCTTTCTCAACATGACATGGTGTTTTAGTGAAATCATCCCCTCAGAAGTGTCATTAAAACGCCGCTGGATCCTCATAATGAGAGGCTTTCAGCTCTGCTCTCTGTCACTCCTCCACAGCTCTGCTGTTTGTTATTCTGTTAATCCACTCGCACGCTCCATTAATTGTCTTGAAGAAACACTCATTGCGGCAGCTTTCTGAAGGCCTACACATGTTAGGATATAAATCTAGACATTAGTGTCATGTGCGAGCCGCTGAACGGCTTCCGGTAGATATCATGTGTTCAGAAGCTCAGGAGAACATAAGAGCGTGTAGCATCGCGATTAATATGAGAATATTAATATTCTTTTAATATGAGAAATGTACAGTAATAGACCCGCTCTTTCAGTCGAGCCAGCAACACAAGTCTCGGTTACACTTTATTTTAAGGTGTCCTTGTTACGGTGTAATTATATATTTAAGTACAGAGTAATATTAAGTAACTACATGTACTTACTATAGGGTTAGGGTAGGATTAGGTTGAGGGTTAGTTGCATGTAATTATGCTTAATTTACTGTTATTACTACGGGAAGTACATGTGTAACAAGGACACCGTAAAATAAAGTCTCTTACGTTGCAAAAATATATAAATAAAGATACATTTAATTGAGGAAAATGTCTTAAGAAATGAACTCTTGTTTTCTGAAAAGAAAAATCTAAATTAAGTGACTTTATGCTTAATGCAATTTATGATTTTTTACAATTTCTTATTTAGTATTTTGGTTTTG
Organism: Semotilus atromaculatus; assembly: GCA_031834385.1. Classification (NCBI taxonomy): domain Eukaryota; kingdom Metazoa; phylum Chordata; class Actinopteri; order Cypriniformes; family Leuciscidae; genus Semotilus; species Semotilus atromaculatus. The sequence goes on along the minus strand of JAULUF010000025.1, from coordinate 37,334,509 downwards.
TTTGCATTACAAATATCTAAAATAATAAATGAATACATATGCGTATAGCCTAATTAAGAAGCAAAATTACTAAGATATTAATTCTTGCTTTTAAAAAATAAATTGTTTTAAGCATAGTTGAACTTAATTTTATTATTATCTTTTTTTTGGAATGATTTTCTTATTTAGTATTTTAGTTTTTTCCTGTACAAATATTTAAAAATAATTGAATAAATATGCATTTAATTGAGAAGCAAAATTAGTTAAGATATTAAATGCTTTCCCAAAAATATTAAGTGACTTTATGCATAAGACAATTGTTTTTCTTTCATGTAATTTTTTTAAAGACTTTCTTATTTAGTATTTGTTTTGTTTTCCATTACAAATATCCAAAATAATAAATGAATAAATATGCATATAACAAAGAAGCAAAATTACTTAAGATATTAATTATTGCCCCCCCCCCCCACACACACACACAAAACATTAAGTGACTTCAAGTGCTATTCATGTAATTTTTTTAAAATTAATATTTCAGATTTTCTTAATTTAATATTTTTCTTTTGTATTCCAAATAAAATAATAATTTATATATATATATATATATATATATATATATATATTCTTGCTTTTCCAAAAAAAAAAAAAATGAAGTGAGTTTATGCTTAAAACAAGAAAAATCTTTTTTTTTCTCACCCACTGACAGATATTTTTTATTGTTTTAAGCATAAACTCATTTTGATTTAATTTAATTTAGATTTTATATATATTTGTGAGGAAGAAGAACTTTTTTGCAGATTTGAGCTATTCTGAGTTAATTGAATTAAAGGATAATGCTAATAATTAGCATTCATTTACAAATAATTTTGCATGGCATTTGTGTTTGCGTGATGATCCACATATGCATATATATCAGATGATTCATGGCACTTTTAAGACCATGAAATATTGCATATTAATTTTTTGAACGATGGCATGCAAACTCTTTTCCTTCAAACTCAGGAAACAAGTGGGAAGAACGGGAAAGTTTAATGGTGCTGAACAAAAGTGTTTCCAAACTTAGTGTTTCACTGGAGTCACACACCATTTGAGCCGGACAGAAGCCATTCATCAGCAGTAATGACCGTCACACTTGAGTGTTAAATATTTCACATTAACCACATTTAATCAATCCAGAAGCGCTGAGAACTGTGATTTATAACCAGATGAATGATCTGAAGTGCATGTTGAGGGTGTTTTGTTCTTGAAAAGCTCCTAAAAACATTCAGTTGTTGCTCGTGGCTTCACCAATAACCCAACAGGAAACCAGAAGGCCTCCGATCTTACAAGAAAGACGGATTATAAAAGGTCAAAAGTCTGTCTTGTGACATTTTTCCTGTGTGTGTGTGTGTGTGGGGGGGTCTCCTGTCACTCCCTTCACACGCGGAAACACTGACACACAATTTCAGGAAGTTTGTTTTGGCCTCAGAGGGAAGCCGGGTGTCGTCTCATGATGTCGAGGATCATGTATTTTTAGGGCCCTTGGTCCGAGACACACACACGAGCTGAACACACACACACGAGCTGAACACACACACACACACACATGAGCTGAACACACACACACGAGCTGAACACACACACACGAGCTGAACACACACACACGAGCTGAACACACACACACGAGCTGAACACACACACACGAGCTGAACACACACACACGAGCTGAACACACACACACGAGCTGAACACACACACACGAGCTGTACACACACACACGAGCTGTACACACACACGAGCTGAACACACACACGAGCTGAACACACACACACGAGCTGAACACACACACACGAGCTGAACACACACACACGAGCTGAACACACACACACGAGCTGAACACACACACGAGCTGAACACACACACACGAGCTGAACACACACACACGAGCTGAACACACACACACACGAGCTGAACACACACACACGAACTGAACACACACACGAGCTGAACACACACACACACGAGCTGAACACACACACACACGAGCTGAACACACACACACACAGGCTGAACACACACACACATGAGCTGAACACACACACACGAGCTGAACACACACACACGAGCTGAACACACACACACGAGCTGAACACACACACACGAGCTGAACACACACACACGAGCTGAACACACACACACAGGCTGAACACACACACACACACGAGCTGAACACACACACACTCACACACGAGCTGAACACACACACACGAGCTGTACACACACACACGAGCTGAACACACACACACACACGAGCTGAACACACACACACACACGAGCTGAACACACACACACACACAAGCTGAACACACACACACACACACACGAGCTGAACACACACACACGAGCTGAACACACACACACGAGCTGAACACACACACACGAGCTGAACACACACACACACGAGCTGAACACACACACACACGAGCTGTACACACACACACACGAGCTGAACACACACACACACACACACACACACACGGGCTGAACACACACACACACGAGCTGAACACACACACACACACACACACTCTCTCTCTCTCTCTCTCTCTCTCTCTCTCTCTCTCTCACACACACACACACACATATACACACACACTCTCTCTCTCTCTCTCTCTCTCACACACACACACACACACACACACACTCACTCACTCACTCTCTCTCTCTCTTTCAATTTAAATTCAATTGAAATGAGCTTTATTGTCATCATGACTTGTACAGTATTGCCAAAGTATTGGCCATTACATAAGAAATGAACAAATAATCAATAAAATTAATCAGTAAACAAATGCATGAACTAAAAAAAAAAAAAAAACACACTTTATAAAAAAACACACTCTCTCTCTCTCTAGGGATCTCAGGAGTAATCTCATCAGCAGAATCGTCCCCGGTGCGTTTCGTGGACTGACGGCTCTGAAGAGATTGTAAGTATGATTATGACCTCGGAAATGTGCATACGAACCTGATCAACATGTTTTCCAGATGCTACAATGTGTCTATGAGCGTTTACACCTGGTGTAAAACCCTTTGAGCTTGTCCACTTTTAAAGCTACAATAAATGTATTTTCCCGCCGCCAGGGGTCACTGACCTCTTACAATAACAAATGCGTAGATTGATGAATAAGCAGAATTGTGACTGTGATGTGAAGCGAGCGCGAGTGCTAATGTTGTACCGTTCGTAATGTTGTAGGCTACTGTAATCGCCATGGTTACTATGGCAGTACGAGCGGAAACCGGGAGTAACGCGGATATGACGTCATTGACTGGCGACTCCCTCACCGCTGCGCACACGTCCTGGTTCCTTGCTTAAAATCACAATTTTCTCTAAACAAAGTGATCAACTAAACAAAATATATAACACTGGCCTAGTGGTTTTTAGATATTTTACAGCAAAAATCTTACATACTGCACTTTCAACACATTGGACCGGATTGCTTTCGTAGTGTGAACGCTCATGTGATCGAATGTGTTCAAACAGACTTAAAGGATTAGTTCACTTTAAAAAAAACTTTTGCTGATAATTTACTCCCCCCATGTCATCCAAGATGTCCATGTCTTTCTTTCTTCAGTCGAAAAGAAATGAAGGTTTTTGATGAAAACATTCCAGGATTTTTCTCCATATAATGGACTTCAACAGGACCCAAACGGTTCAAGGTCCAAATGACAGTTTCAGTGCAGCTTCAAAGGGCTTTAAACGACACCAGACGATGAATAAGGGTCTTATCTAGACAAACCATCGGCATTTCACAAATAAATAAAACAGTTTCAGTTTTATAAGCACAAATGCTCGCCTTGCTCTGTTCTGTGATGCGCGTTCGTGACTCACGTAATACACAGTTACGTTGAAAAGGTCACGCGTCGGCGGAAGTACCGAGTCAGTGTTTACGAATGTGAGGAAGGAGGACCATATACACATATTCAAATGTCTTTGTGTCAGTTTATCGTTTAAATGCCCATTTCGTGTGCGTATCCTGGGTGTTTTAATATTAAAAAGGCTAAAAGAACATTTTCGTCAGGACAGAAGCGTGACCTTTTCAACGTAACTGTGTATTACGTGAGTCACGAACGCGCATCACAGAACAGAGCAAGGCCAGCATTTGTGCTTATAAAACTTAAACTTTTTAAAATTTATTTGTGAAATGACCGACGTTCCAAGCTCAATGTTTTCTCACCATTCCTGATGTCAGAGTAGAAATAAAATGATTTTCCCGTCATCTCTGGTCATGAATATGTAAATTGCGTGAGCTTATTTCGTCCATTAGATGGAAAGATCTAAAAAACATACATTTACCCGTCCATAGACCCTCCCCTGGAAGAAATCAGGACAGAAGTGTTTGAAAGTGGACAGAAGAGACGGATTAAAACACCGGCTGTAAACGGGAATGTGTCCCTCGTCTACTTGTGACCCGATCGACCAAAACACATCTTAAAGGGTTAGTTCACCAAAAAATTATGTCATTAATGACTCGCCCTCATGCCGTCCCGTACGACCTCCGTTCATCTGCGGAACACAGTTTAAGATATTTTAGATTTAGTCCGAGAGTTTTCTGTCCCTCCATTGAAAATGTATGTACTGTATACTGTCCTTGTCCAGAAAGGTAATAAAGACATCATCAAACTAGTCCATGTGACAGCAGTGGGTTAGTTAGAATTTATTGAAGCATGGAAAATACATTTTGGTCCAAAAATAACAAAAACTACGACTTTATTCGGCATTGTATTCTCTTCTGTTGTCAGTCCGTCAGAAGACCGGTTGTTGGAGACTTTAGCTTTAGTTTTGTGAACGTTTCGTGTTTTTAAACTTTCAGTGTTCTTAAACTTTTACATCCCCGTTTGTGAATATTAGGTCACATCTTTATGCAACACCCTTCAGAATCAGCGCTGAAGTCGATCTGAAGGTTTGCTCGGTTGTGAAGAGGTTTTCGGCGCGTCGACGCACAGATATGGCAGAGAAACGGGAGCCGTGCGGACGGTTAATGTGACACTGATTGGTGGATTTGAGCGGCTGATTGTGGATGTGTGTGTGCCAGGATTCTGTACGCGTATAATTTAAGCGGCTGGTCTAATTTAAGAGCTCGCAACCGATGATTACAGCGCAGAACTGAACCGCTCCCACTGCACCACAGCAGTGTATGCTTCTCATTACAGCGGGCATGAAACCACACACACATGCACAGCACACACACCTGGAGATCCACTCACACACACACACACACACACACACACACACACACACACACACATACAATCTCTCTCTCTCTCACTCACTCACTCACTCACTCACTCACTCACTCACTCACTCACTCACTCACTCACACACACACACACACACACACACACACACACACACACACACACAGTCTCTCTCTCTCTCTCACACAAATACACACACACACACACACACACACACAGTCTCTCTCTCTCACTCACTCACTCACGCACACACACACACAGTCTGTCTCTCTCTCTCACTCACACACACACACACACACACAGTCTCTCTCTCTCTCTCACACAAATACACACACACACACACACAGTCTCTCTCTCTCACACACACACACACACACACACACACACACACACACGAGACGCTGCTGCGTTACGCTTCACGTATCCTCATTGAATGCACGGTTTGTTCACTGCGGTTGCCAGACGTCCAGGATCGTGGGTTCAGTCTCCAGGACGAGTAATTGGCGAGTTGCTAAGATTAGAGTCGGGCTCCTAAAACACTTAACCCTTATTTTCCTCAAGGGTCCCGTCTCCTGTCTCCCGCCTCCCGCCTCCCGTCTCCCGCGTCCCGTCTCCCGTCTCCCGTGTCCCGTGTCCCGTCTCACGCCTCCCGCCTCCCGCCTCCCGTCTCCCGTCTCCCGCGTCCCGTGTCCCGTCTCCCGCATCCCGTGTCCCGCCTCCCGCCTCCCCGTCCAGCGTCCAGCCTTCAGCGTCCCGCGTCCCGTCTCCGGTCTCCCGGTCCAGCGTCCAGCCTCCAGCGTCACGCGTCCCGTCTCCGGTCTCCCGCGTCCCGCCTGCCGTCTCCCGCCTCCTGCCTCCCGTCTCCCGTGTCCCGCCTCCCGTGTCCCGCCTCCCGTGTCCCGCCTCCAGTCTCCCGCCTCCCGTCTCCCGTGTCCCGCCTCCCGTGTCCCGCCTCCAGTGTCCCACCTCCCGTCTCCCGTGTCCCGCCTCCCGTGTCCCGCCTCCCGTGTCCCGCCTCCCGCTTCACGCGTCCCGCCTCACATGTCCAGCCTCCCGTGTCCCGCCTCCCGTCTACCGTCTCCCGCGTCCCGTGTCCCGTCTCCCGTCTCCCGCGTCCCGTGTCCCGTCTCCCGTCTCCCGCATCCCGTGTCCCGCCTACCGCCTCCCGTCTCCCGCCTCCCCGTCCAGCGTCCAGCCTTCAGCGTCACGCGTCCCGTGTCCCGTCTCCGGTCTCCCGCCTCCCGTCTCCCGTCTCCCGTCTCCCGGTCCAGCGTCCAGCCTCCAGCCTCCAGCGTCCCGTCTCCCGTCTCCCGTCTCCCGTCTCCCGTCTCCCGGTCCAGCGTCCAGCCTCCAGCGTCACGCGTCCCGTCTCCCGTCTCCCGCCTCCCGGTCCAGCCTCCAGCGTCACGCGTCCCGTCTCCCGTCTCCCGCCTCCCGGTCCAGCCTCCAGCGTCACGCGTCCCGTCTCCCGTCTCCCGCCTCCCGGTCCAGCGTCCAGCCTCCAGCGTCACGCGTCCCGTCTCCCGTCTCCCGCGTCCAGTCTCCCGTCTCCCGCCTCTTCAGATGTGCCTGATAAACTCGGTTATGGACGCAGAAAGCAGTTGCTCTTTCATTGCTTGAGTGATTTTAAAGGAATCCTATAATAATGCAAATCATTTTTAAGTGCGTGGCATTTGTTTTTACGCCGTGATCGAGTTATGCATCATGTATCAGACTTTCAAGACCATGAAATATTGCGTATGAATTATTTGAAAGATCTCTTTTCCTTCAAACTCTGGTCTCAGATGTTTCTCCCACTAATTTAATAGGAGAAATAAAAATACAGAAAGGAGTCAATAGTTCATATAGTCAGATAATTGTCAGATCTATGTTATATAATGTTTATGCTCACATTCACACAAATCTGCATATATTCGCGTGTGTGTGTGTGTGTGTGTTCTCAGGGATCTTTCCAACAACAGGATTGGCTGCTTCTCTCCTGATATGTTTCTTGACCTTGGTCGGCTCTCCAAACTGTGAGTTTAGTCTCTCTCTCTCTCTGTATATATATCTTTATCTCACTCACTCACTCACTCACTCACTCACTCACTCACTCACTCACTCACTCACTCACTCACACTCTCTCTCTCTATCTCTGTATATCTCTCTCTCTCACTCACTCTCTCTCTGTATCTCTCTCTCTCTCACTGGGAGCCGTTTATCACAAATAATTGATGTTCTAGTTGTGTTTTAATGCCTTTGAAATGTGTGTTTCAGGAATCTGTCTGGGAATATTTTCTCCACATTGCCGGAGGGGCTTTTCACACACACACCTTCCCTCCGAGCGCTGTAAGATTTGCACACTATATTATTGTACATGTAAATCTGTTAAAATGGGTCATGATATGAGGAGTGCAATCCTTCACTGTACTATGAAAAACTACTGTTTTAGAGCTCAAAACTTTCTTCCCAGTCCAAGACAAACATTTACTGAAGCTAAACTGCAAAAAGTGAGTTCCCATCCACATATTTCTATGCAAATGTTGGGATGGTGCATTAAAAAACCCCATAAAGATATGAATAAAAATGCACATTAGTTGGATGACTTTCATTTTCATTTGATTAGAAGATCTGCTCATTTATTCCTGAACGATTGGTTGCTAGTAACTTTTAAGTTTGTCCGAGTTTTTCTCAAAACCTCAAGTCGTTTATTACGTTTATTTTTGTTTAATTTGACAGATTTTAGTCTCTGGAACACATGAAACGCTGCTTTATTCATAAATGTTGTGGAGTTTTTGCATAAATTACATTTGCAACTTTGATGCAAAAAGTGATCAGAAATTTGGTCAAAGTAATGCAGATGTTTTGCAGAATGCTATTATTATTATGATTATTATTATTAAACGGCAACTAATGAGTATAAAACTACACAAAAACTTGATTAACACCATATTTGGACTTCAGGGGGAAAATGAATGATTTTAAATGTATGATATGATTTTTTCATTGTGTAATGAAACTAATTAACCAATGTTAACAAACACAACCTTTGATTTTAATGACGTATTAGTAAATGTTGAAATTAATACTAACTAAGATTAATAAATGCTGTAGAAGTATTGTTCATTATTAGTTCATGTTAACTAATGAAAAACTAATGTAAAGTAGAGCCCGACCGATATGGATTTTTGGGGGCCGATACCGATATTAGGGAGTAAAATACCGATATATCGGCCGATATTGTTTATGTGTATATTATAATACAGTAGCAATATTATTTATGTGTATTATAGTACAGTACCAGTCAAAAGTTTGGACACACTTTCCTATTGGTGTGTACAAACTTTTGATGGGTACTGTATATAGAATACACAGTATAAACAGAATAAATATATAAACGTTTTGCAATGATCACTCAAATGTGGTGATCAAACACTTGTGTGACGAAGATCGGCTCTGTAATGGAGGCAGAGGGAATGATAGAATGAGAATGATACATTTGAGCTGTAACCAAACTAGTTTGCATTGCATGTTATATTATATTATATTCTAAATACTGTATCAATAAATATATCAAAAGTGTCACTGACAAAACTTTATTATCTTCTATTTTTAGTCTTAATTCCTCTAATCTCTACCAGTGGAGGAAGAACTCTTCTTACTAAAGTAAAATTAATAATATCATAATGAAAATGTTTTTAATTACATAACAGTATTTTAATACTATTTTAAATAAGTAGACTAGTAAGCAAAATGTAAACGTGAAACTAGGCTACTCTTAATGCAAAATGGCCCTATATAAAGTGTTATAATTATATAACTTATTGGAATATTGCTTGATGTTGTAACGTAGCGTTATAGGCAGAATGAGCTTTAAAGGGATAGTTCACCCAAAAATGAAAATTCTGTCAGTAATTACTCTCCCTCATGTTGTTCCAACCCTGTAAGACTTTCGTTCATCTTCGGAACACAAATTAAGATATTTGTGATTAAATCTGAGAGCTGGATCACTCCTCCATAGGCTTCTGAGGGACTGAAACTTGTTCCCCGAAAAGTTATTAAAGACATCGTTAAAATAGTCCAAGTGACTACAGTGGCTGGATTTAATAAATAAGAAGTAAATATAGCAGACGATAGATAATCTCGACACGGAGGCGCCGGCGGGTGAACTGCACCTCGTCTCATAAATGAACCGAAACTCAGCGTATAGACCTGAGAAATATATCTAGGCCTATATTGAAATGTCTAGTTTTAAACAGAACAATTCAAAACTAAAGACAGACTGCTCTCTGCTTATGTAATCCGTATGAAATGTGCATTTCTCTCTGGAGTGTTCACTGAAGATCGCGAGTCAGCGTCGACAACTTCATCTTTGCAGACGACACTTACAGAAAACACTTGTTTATTAATAAACATTTAAAATGTCTCCTTGCTATATTTGATGTATTCATATTCATTACCTTTGCCAGTTCTTTGTGACAGCTTTTAGGTGCTTTATTGGCAGCGCCAATGAATCATGAATCACCGCACCCGCATTTTTAAAAATATTAAAGCTGCCGTCGGCAACTCTGGCTGATTGAGTGGACTTAGGCAAAATGTTTAATGTTTCCAACTCTCATGCCCCTCCCCCACTATCAACGAATCCCCTCCCACAGAGTTCGTGCTCGTCAGTGCACCATCACTCTTCGCTACTGCGCGAACTTCAGGCGTGTGCATGTGATTGACGTGTGTGTGCACGACTTGTGATTGACAGTCCTATCTCACACCCCCCTGCGCTGATTAGACACAATGAACCGGGAGCGGTGGATTTTTGCAAAACAAATAACACGCTCCAGGTGGAGTTAGAAGCTCTGTTTTTTTTCTAAAACCACTTTATTTATGTTGTTCTGTCGGAATATAGTGTCGAATTCGCTGAATATGATAAAAAAAAGTTGCCGACGGCAGCTTTAATTTATCGGCCAGTATAAATGCAGATACCGATAGCTAGGAAAATGCCTAATGTGTCATTGTTGCACGTGTTGTTATGGCATTAAAGTGATGATACTGGTGGTGTTTTGCAGGAGCGTGGGCACAGACTCTCTGTTCTGTGACTGTCAGCTGCAGTGGTTGCTGTCGTGGCTCAGGACTCGGGCTGTGCGTGTGGGGAATCAGTCTGTGTGTGTGTATCCGAGGCGTCTTCACGGACTGGAGCTCCTCAGCCTTCAGGAACACCAGCTCACCTGCGGTAAAACCAAGCGGAAACATTCTAATCTGATAAATGAAGCCTATCCAGAAGTGTGAAAAACTGCAGTACATCTAAACTCCTCTAGGGGCCGGTCCCAGAGGGAGCAGATTTAGACCCCCATGTTAAAATGTCCGTTTTCACAGCATAAACTCATGTTTTTACAGGTTGGTCCCGTGGACTTTTATTGTATTTTTCGATAGGTTCCGAGTGCCTGACGACTGTGAGGGGGGTGAATTTTTTTCTAACTCGTTAGTTTAGATCGTATTTAGATATAAAATGTATGACAAATAAGGGCGTGGTTAACTTTGATTGACAGCTTGATTGACAGCTGATAACGGGCTGCGCCGAGTGGAATTCCTGAAATGTGACGTCTCGTCCGTGATCTGACACACACATCAGACCAGCTCTGGATCCTTTATGAACATTTGGATTGAAATATCGATAGATTCTCCAAGATGGCGCCGCCCATACGCCCCATAAACGACCTCAAAACCGTTCTTCAGAAAGTCTATGGGTGACGTCACAGACGCTTTGTCCATATATTTTACAGTCTATGGGTAAAACACACAATATCACTCTACGATACTAGAACAATATAAACAGACGCATTTTATTATCTTGAATGATCTATAAGTCAGTAAGAATGAATTATGCCTGCATTATTATAGCATGCGATTCACTAAAGGAATTATGCACAAACACACCCACACTTTTCTGATAATCCGATTCGATTCATAATAAGCCTCATTTGCATAGTCGAAGTTTGCATTGACCAATGGACAAAATAAAAATGTACTGATTTTAGAGATCCAACTCTTGCCAGTTACAAGCAAATACTGCATGCGTCTCCTCTGAAGTGAAGAAAATGTTAGATGGACTGCAACTGAAAGATTTATTTTAATGAATTAAATTAAATTATTACAAATTAAAAGCAGTTATTTATTTTAATTTTACAGTTGCAATCCTTTTTTTTTCACATTTAGCATTTTTAGAATTAAAAATATATTTTCTTATTGCACAACTCATTTTTATTAGTAAGAATGTACAGCGTAAGAATGAATCGTGCACACTTTGTGTTGTGTATGTTATTTTAGCATGCAATTCACTCAAATTCGCTAAATGAAAATCAGGCCAACCACAAACCCGATTCAATTCACAATTTGCATAGCTGAAGTTTGCATAGTTTCAAGTATATATAGACTGCAACAAAAATATTTATTTTTATAAATAAAATAAAATAAATTTTTAAAATGTTACTGTTGCAAACCTTTATTTTTTCTCATTTTACATTTTTAGAATAAAACATTTTTTGTTTGTTTTTGTTTACAAACATGCCCACTTTTTTTTGTAAGAATGCATTGAGTAAGAATTAATTATGCATGTGTTATTTTAGTATGCAAGCCTCATTTGCATAGCTGGTAAATTTGCATTGATGAATGGACAAAAATGCAATGTAAGAAAACATTTCCAACTCTTAGATATTTTTGGATGAACCTTGTAAAATATAATATACTGTATATAGCCAACTATATAGTGTAAATAGATGTTAATATAAAAAAATACATGCTTTATCATGCTTTTTGTGCTCTACATTATGACAAATGTGCTGTTTTAAGTGTCAGAAATGGCTTTATTTCATGCAGTTTAAATGGATTGGCATGTTTTGCCAGCTTTGCTCGCACCGCAGAGTGTCTTCATGATTTGTGGCACAGCTGGAGTCATCTTTTACAGAGCACACTGAACTCATCCCGAGGCTCAGTTTAACACTCATCATGTTTTCTGTACCGCGGTGAAGTATGATCTGAAACGTGAGATCACTAACATTTATCACAGGCTAACTTCATTTAAGACATCATATAGTGCTGTTCTGTGAGGAGCTCTGCTGATTCATGTCTGTGTGTCACAGAAGCACGATTCATTTTAGTGAATTGGTTCGCTCAGAGGGTTCAGTTCAGTAGCACGATTCATTTTAGTGAATCGGTTCGTTCAGAGGGTTCAGTTCAGTAGCACGATTCAGTTTAGTGAATCGGTTCGCTCAGAGGGTTCATTTCATTAGCACGATTCATTTTAGTGAATCGGTTCGCTCAGAGGGTTCTGTTCATTAGCACGATTCACTTTAGTGAATCGGTTCGTTCAGAGGGTTCAGTTCAGCAGCACGATTCATTTTAGTGTTTCAGTTCCACCGAACTGAACCCTCTGAGCGAACCGATTCACTAAAACAGGTCCAAAAAAGATTAATTTGCTAATTTTATTAGTTATATTTATGTATCTGTTCAAGATTAATGCAATGAATTAGATTCACTTTCCAAAAGCTTTAGTTTAACTTTAACTAGATTTAAATTATGTGCAGATAAAATTTACAGGTTCAGAGAAGCTTCACTATATTCCGTTGTCATTTTTGTGCAATTTGTATAATATTTTGAGTTTAGTTTTAGTTTTTACATATTTATTTTTTCTTTTCAGCTTTAGTATTATAAATACTATGCCTAATAGTTTATTTAAATGTAATATAAATTTAAATGTAGTTTTTATTTATTTTATTATTTTATTTTAATGTTAGCTTTATAATTACTTTATAATATTATATTTATTAATATTGAGTTTTTTTATTTCTTTTTTATTTCTTTTATTTATGTTCTTTTTCTTTAATTTTAATTATAGTATTTTTTATGCTATTATAGTATTTACTATTTCATTTATTTTTCAGTTTTCATTTTAATATTAGTTTTAGTATTTATATGATATTATAGTATTTATTAATATTTTATAATAATTTATTTATTTTTATTTATTTATTTTATTGTTCTTTTCAGAAATATATTTATAAATATATTTTATTTATTTATTAAAAATAATTAAAATTATAATTTTAGGTTAATAATTTTACTGCGCTTTTGTAATTTTTTAATAATTTTTTAATATATTTTTTTCTATTTAGCTTTAATTCATTTTTATTTCAGTTTTAGTCCTTTTAGTGCTTAAACATAAGGCTTACTTAATTTTATTTTCACTTAGTTGTATAAACAAGTTGCAAGTCCTTTAAATTGAAAGGATTCCTCCGACTCTCTCTCGTTCTTTGACACTTTTTGTCTTTTGTGTGTGTTATTACCCGCTGTGTGGTGATGAGTAGCAGATGGAGCAGAAGACCAGTGTGACTCACTCACTCACTCACTCACTCACTCACTCATTCACACACACACACACACACACACACACACACACACACACACACACACAGACACAATCACTTACTCTCTCTCACCTACACACTCACTCTCTCACTGACACACACACACACAAGCAAGAACACACTCTCACTCACAGACACACACACTCACTCACTCTCTCTCACACACACACACACACACACACACACACAATCACTTACTCTCTCTCACCTACACACTCACTCTCTCACTGACACACACACACACAAGCAAGAACACACTCTCACTCACAGACACACACACTCACTCTCTCACAGACACACACACACACACACACACACACACACAAGCACACACTCTCACTCACACACACAGACACACACACTCACTCACTCTCACAGACACACACACACACACACACACACACACACATACACACACACACAGTAAATTTAATTTGCGCTGTTCACTTTGCTTAACATAAAAAAGTTACAAAATTAGCCAGATTGTGTCATAACGCATTACAAAACAAAATATTTGAAGAAATATATCATGTAATTTCTGCTTCAGGCTGCGTGCATCTCACTGTCTGGCTATTTTAACCCAGTTGAGTCCGTCGGTGACTCAGTCTTGAGTCATGAGGAATTAGAGTTGGGTAAACAGAGGTGGTCATTATAAAGGTAGTTGTGGGTAGTTTCCTTAAAGTCCCCCTGTATTCAATCAAATGTCAAAAAAATTTCTTCATGCCTTAAAATAGCTTTAATGTAACTCTACACCCTTGCCTCATTTAGTATACGCGGTTCTATGAATATGCAAATGAGCCCCGCCTCCACTCACTCACTCACTCCACGATCACACGTTGTGTGTATTTTCTTGGCTGAATCTAATTATTATAAAAGAAATTCTGATCAAAATAGTTTCAGGTGGA
>JAULUF010000025.1:37297500-37312500 GCA_031834385.1 Semotilus atromaculatus | reverse complement strand
CACACACACACACACACACACAGACAGACAGACACACACACACACACACACAGACACACGCACACACACAGACAAACACACAAAGCTCTACAGCTGTTAATCTGTCAGTGTGTGTGACACACATCTCAGAAAACTCTTTCTCTCCCGAACGCTAATTGCTTGATTTAAGACCAGATTGTAGATTGTTTGCAGACGCTTGTGTTTCTGACCTGAGGGATAAAATGTTTGAAAATGTATTTTCGGATTGTGTTATATAAATCTGCTTGTTATTATATACCTTTTTTTCCAATAAAATTGCATGCACTGAACTGAATCGTTCACAATTAGACCAGAAACATGAATTATCCCCCAATACCTACTGTGTCATATTTGATATTCTACAGCCTCTTAACATGAACAGAAATTTGCAGGTTTCTGTCGTCTGATTTCATAGAAAAATCAGGAGTATCAAATATGATCATCAGTCTTTTGAGGAAGGTTTATTTGTTCATCTCTCAATCATCACTGTATTGCATTGCATTATGTTATTTAAAACTACAGAGCTTTAATCATAAAACTAAACATTTAAATATCATCTTAATAAGACGTTATTGACAGATATTGGTATTTATATGCATTTTGTGTAAGTATCTGCTATACTGTAATAAAGATCTCAGTGATTTACATTACAAGCATCAGAATTTCATCACTCTTTGTAGATATATAACAGATACTTAGAAAGAAAAGTCCAAATAAAAAAAAATCATTAAATCAAGACGCATTTACTAGATGAGTAAAATGACAAATTTGACATGATGACATGATTTTATGATATTATGTCTTGTTTTCTGGGGAAATAAATCAAAATTAAGTGAGTTTTTGCTTGAAAAATATAATTTTTTCAAACAGAAATATTATTTTTCTTACCCCATTGGTAGATCATTTAGCTTGTTTTTAGCAAAAACTCACCTTTTTATCTTATTGGCATTTTACTACTTAAGTAAATGTTTCTTGATTTAAGAAATCTTAGATATTTGGACTGGAAACAAGACAAAAATACAAAGTAAGAAAATTTTTTTTTGCAGTGAGAACTAAATCAAGAGTATATGAGCCACAAAAGCCTGATGTATGAAGTGATACTCAACAAAAACACTTGCAAAATTCTTTTAGACTTTGTCTAAACGTTCAATGAACTGTTCCGTTTAAAAAAAAAATCTTGACTATTATTTCATATGTCAGGCTTTACGTGATTAAGAAAGTGAATGGATTTTGAGTTCATCTCGACTCCACCATAAACACTGCTTTAAACTCTCACACACACACACACAATCTCTGGCTCTCTCTGCTGATTGGCTCACAGCAGGTGATGTGATGCGGTAACCATGGCGACTGGAGTTTAATTCTCTCATTACGGCTCAGTTTGTCTGATGAGGGTTTGTGTCTGTCTCAGGTTAGAGTTTATTCCAGTGAACTTCATTGGCTGCTTTAGTAGGTGTGTGTGTGTTTCAGTGTTTCTATGATTAAAACCTTGTAACACTTTATATTACGACCCGCAAACAACTGCGCAAGTAAACCGAAATTACGGTGTATGTTTCTGTAATTATAGTGTACTTCCGTGTAGGTATAAGGGAACAATATGTTAAGTTTTGGGTAATAAAGGGGTAACAAGCAGATATACAAGCAAATTATTTATAATGAAATTATTTTAAAACTAACAGGTTAATCTGTTAATATATTCCAGGCAAAAATTGTACGTCTGTTGTATTAAAGCTCTGGCAAAATATGTTCTTGTGCAATGTAGTTACAGGGTAATTTTGACATCTGTGGGTTATATATATATATATATGGCTGTATGTAAGCACAGTATGATACAAATTAAATTTATTGGCTTTTCTTATTAAACTACTTAAGGTTAAGCCAAAAAAAATTGTTTCTGCTATGATTTTAATTTAGAACGTGCCATAGTACTTAGTACTTACATTGTATTGCAATGACACTTAAATATCAGGGCAAATATACTGTGTAATTAAAGTTTTTTGTTTTGTTTTCTTAATAAGAGTACCTTTCTCTGTAATTACTGTGCAAATAGTGTTGTTTCGTATTGTTACATAGTAAGTAGTGTTTGTTACCCGTTTCATCTGTGTGTTTACAGGGTAAGTGTAACTCCTGCGGGCTGTAAATTAAAATTGGCGCTTGTTACCCCTTTATTACCCAAAACATAACATATTGTTCCCTTATACCTACACGGAAGTACACTATAATTACAGAAACGCACACCGTAATTTCGGTTTACTTACGCAGTTGTCGTAATATAAAGTGTTACCAAAAACCTTTCAAATAAACTCCTGTCAAGTTCTGTTTTTCCAGTGTCTTGACCGTCTCACGTGACCTGCTGTTTCTAGAGTACAGACAAGTGTGTAACTCGTCATAATCCCATAAAGCCAGACTTCACTTCATCTCCATGATCTAGCGGCGCCTCAGACTCCATAAGCAGACAGTATTTGTTCAACCTTAGAGGAATATTAATATGATGGAATAATCAGTCTCATGAGTTGAGATGAAACCTGACACAAAAGCTTATAAAATAAACCTCGTCATTGAGGAAATGAACTCGTTATGAGGTGCATCGAAGAATTTAGAAAGTAAATGCTCAAAATTATTGTTTTATTTCCCCAAATTGATAGTGTGGAAACTTTCAGAAAACTAGTTTATTTAGAGGATTATATTAATAATAAATATATACTTTGATCTATACTATACACGTCTCTTCTGCTCAGCAAGGCTGCATTTATTTGATAAAAAATACAGTAAAATTTTTTAAATATTATTGTAATGTAAATCATCTGTTTTCTATGTTAATATATAGTAAAGTGTAATTTATTCCTGTGATCAAAGCTGAATGTTCATCATCATTACTCCAGTCTTCAGTGTCACATGATCCTTCAGAAATCAGGATAATATGATGATCTGATGCTCAAGAAACATTTGAATGTTGAAAACAGTTGTGCCGCTTCATATTTTTGTGGAAACCGTGATACATTTTATTTCTCTGATTTTTTGATAAATAGAAAGCTCAATAATAATATCTATAGCTTGAATGCACTGTAAGTTGCTTTTAGATCTACTAAAAGTTTTATCAAACTCTAGAGTGATGTAAAAGTGTTTCTGAGTATGTTTGTTTCCTTTTAGTATTTAATGTTTCATTAATATTTCTGGTTTATTTACCTGCTCTTGTTGTTCAAGCTCCAGCGATACTGACTGGAAGAGCGTCTATAGTGGGCAGAACTATTTTCATGCTCTGGGTTTTTAAATATTCATCAGTGAAACCCCCCGACTTCAACATTCACAGGCCTGTTATTATCCTCAGATTGAGAAATATCAGTATATGATTGTGAATGCTGCTAGTGAAGCGTTTTGGAGACGATTGTGGATGGCTGGACAATAGAGCTTTGTTGTGTGAATGTAGGTCACAGTGTGTGTGTGTCTTTGTGTTCTCATTTATGCTTGTTCTGCTTTGCTTGGACATACAGAATTTCATTTTATTTTGAAGAAAATGTGAGTATTGTATGCAAAGGCATTATGATTGGATGTTGTGTGTGGTTGCCAGGGTGTTGCTAATGTGTTGTGTGTGGTTGCCAGGGTGTTGCTGTGGTTGCTAATATGTTATAGGTAGTTGCCAGGGCGTTGCTGTGTGGTTGCTATTGTGTTTTTGGCGGTTGCCAGGGTGTTTCTATGTTGTTGCAAATGTTGTTTGTGGTTGCCAGGGCGTTGCTGTGGTTGCTAATATGTTATGGGTGGTTGCCAGGGTCTTATGTAGTTGCAATTGTGTTTTGGGTGGTTGCCAGGGTGTTGCTATGTTGTTGCAAATGTTTTTTGTGGTTGCCAGAGTGTTGCTGTGGTTGCTAATATGTTATGGGTGGTTGCCAGGGTGTTGCTATGTGGTTGCAAATGTTTTTTGTGGTTGCCAGAGTGTTGCTGTGGTTGCTAATATGTTATGGGTGGTTGCCAGGGTGTTGTTATGTGGTTGCAGTTGTTTTTTGGGTGGTTGCCAGGGTGTTGCTATGTGGTTGCAAATGTTGTGTGTGGTCACCAGGGTGTTGCTAATATGTTGTGTGTGGTTGCCAGGGAGGGTGTTGTTTTGGTTTTCTTATGTGTTGTGGGTAATGGCATGGTGTGGTTGCTAATATGTTGTGGGTGTTTGCAATGGTGTTGCTATGCGGCCTGCCCTATATTTAACTTTATTCTTGTCTGGCAGCAATAATTGAAATATTAAGGAGATTACATTTGTGACTGTACTCACCCTCATGTTGTTCTAATCCTGAATGACTTGATTAATTTGTGTGTGTGTGTAACACAACAGGAGTCTTTTCTGTGTGTTTGTTGTGTATATTTCTGCTTGTGTGGTATCATGTGAGTGTGGAGCATCACTCGTGTCTCAGTAGGGGGAGCACTCTGTTATGTTTGCTGTGTGGTTGACAGTTTAACAGGGCACAAGCACAGCTCTGCTTCGCGCCACAGAGACACACACACACACACACACACACACACTCTTCAAACTGGTCTCTGAGCCATATGGGCTACAGATGGGTCAGTCTCTAGTGCTGGTCTGGGGGTCCGAGGTCGTTAATCAGGGATATAAGTGCTGCCGGACTGCAGCAGAGAGAGGAATAATGTGCCATAATCAGACGTCATCCACACATCAGGATGATTTATGCCGCTTTTTACCTCTCCCAAACAGGCACTAAACAGGGCAACCTTGCACTCTAGATATGAACTCTAGAAAATTGTTAATTTCTACTGAAGTATGTCTTTTATAATTATGACATGTTGCTAATTGTCATCTCTTTTAATGGTAAAATGTGTAACCCCCCCCGCCCCACACACACACATATTTTTTTACTGAAAAAATGGATTATCATAAAATACTCTGAAGTTGGGTCTTGTTGGACCAGTAAACAGCCACTTAGCAACACCCTGGCAACCACCTAACAACACCATTGGAACTACCTTGCACACCCTAGCACCCACATGGCCACACCCTTGCAACTTACTAATACACCTCAGCAAACACTTAGCATGCCCTGGGCACCACCTAGCACACCCTAACAACCAAAAAAAACACCCTAGCAACCACCTAGCACACTTTAAAAGCCACATAGCAACCACATAGCAACACCCTGGCAACTACCTAGCAACACTTGGTCAAAGTGAGTGAGTGAGTGAGCGAGCGAGTGTGTTTGTGAGGGATTACGGGCTTGAGTAGTCACTGTCTCTCTCTCTGAGCCTCTAATCATTTTTACTGTGAAAGATTTGAGCGCGCTCACTGAGCCACTTACTATTCCTCTGCTAGTGTTTGCATGCATGAATCGTTCGCATCCCTCAATGTTTCCCTTGAAAATGTTGTAGAAACCAAGGAACAATAACTTTTGGAAATTCTAGCGTATTAATAATTCAGAGCTGAATGTGAATGAAACAGAATAACCTTAGTTTCTTGTTTTCCGGTGCTCAATATCATAAATGTTGATGGATTTTTATTTATTTATTAAAAAGCAACCCAAATAACATTTATTTTGCTCTCAGAAAATGTGCATCATGTCAGTGTTGCACCACAATAAGGTTTCATTTGGCTTGTGTGAGATTATCTCTGTTAAACTTGCTCATGTTCAAGTGTGACTCAGTGTCGTCTCACCCTCGTCTCACAGCGAGCTCATCCTGTCCAACATTGATGTCGGGGTTTCCGGTAATTGGCAGTGTCACGTGACCAGTTCCCGTGGCAACAGCTCAATCGGCATGGAGATAGTGGTTCTGGAGACGACGGAGCTGTACTGTTCCGCCGAGAGGGTCAATAGCAACAAGGGTGAATTCAGGTGCGTCTTCAGCTACAGAAGCATCACACTCACACACACTCACGCTGTTACTTAAAAATCACTCCACTGTGATGCACCACTTACCACACCATAGCAGCCACATAGCAACACCATTCAACCACCTAGCAACACGCTTGCAACCTAGTAACCGCATAGCAACATCCTTTCAAACACCTTGCACATATTAAGAACTACACAGGAACACCCTGGCAACCACATAGCAACACCCTTGCAAATACCTAACACACCCTAGAAGCCACATAGCAACACCCTAGCAGCCACATAGCAACACCCTGGCAACCACCCAGCATACTCTTGGCAACCACATAGCAATATTTGCAAACTCCTAGCACACTCTGGCAACCACCTAGCACACCCTTGCAGCCACATAGCAACCCCTAAGCTAACACGTAGCACACCCTGGCAACCACCAAGCACACCCTAGCAACCACATAGCAACACCCTTGCAACCTAGTAACCGCATAGCAACATCCTTGCAAACTACATGCACGTACTAACAAGTACTCAGGAAAACCCTAACATCACATACACACACACACACACACACACACACACAAACACACACACACACAGAAGCCGCAGCTACAGAACCCCAGCCAAACGTCAGCAACACACACTCACTCTCACACACAGACGCCGTTACTTAAAAATCACTTCACTGTGGTTGTGATGCATCACTGCCTCTTTTCTCCTCTTGTATTTTAATGTCAGTTCTCTGATTGGTGCTTCTATAGCTTCATGTTCTGTGTTTGTCCAGGACACGTCTGTAATGGGCTGGAAAATCAGTCTGTTGTTACCAGAGGAATTAGTGTCATTTATTATTGAGCATTTGTGCTTCACTTGATGGCAGCAAATGTACACTGTTCATCTTCACAAACCTCAAGCGTTGTGTGAAACTCTGAACATGATCAGTTTCTCGGAAAGATGCTTAATCACACCTGCACTGCCGTTTCAAAAGTTTAAGGTCAACCATCTAGCATAGCAACACTCTAGTAACCGCAAAGCAACATCCTTGCAAACACCTTGCATGTACTAACAACTACACAGGAACACCCTGGCAACCACATAGCAACACCCTTGCAGACACCCAGCACACCCTGGAAACCACCTGACACAACCTAGCAGCCACATAGCAGCACCCCGGCAACCACATAGCAACACCCATGCAAACTCCTAGCACACCCTGGCAACCCCCTAGCAACACCCTTGTAATCACCCATCAAACACTGGCAACCACATAGCAACACCCTGGCAACCACCCAGCATATCTTGGCAACCACATAGCAACACCCTGGCAACCACCCAGCATATCCTGGCAACCACATAGCAACACCCTTGCAACCACCCATCATACCCTTGCAACCACATAGCAACACCCTGGCAACCACCCAGCATATCTTGGCAACCACATAGAAACAACCTGGCAACCACCCAGCATATCCTGGCAACCACATAGCAACACCCTGGCAACCACCCAGCATACCCTGACAACCACATAGCAACACCCTTGCAACCACCCAGCATATCCTGGCAACCACATAGCAACACCCTGACAACCACCCAGCATATCCTGACAACCACATAGCATCACCCTGGCAACCACCCAGCATATCTTGGTAACCACATAGCAACACCCTGGCAACCACCCATCATACCATTCTTGATCAAATAAATGCAGTCTTGGTGAGCATAAGAGACTTCTTTAAAAAAAAAAACATATAAAAAATGTTCCCGACCCCAAACATTTAAACAGTAGTGTAAATTGTCTGAATGTTATTGTGTTTTATTGCAAAATATCACAGCCAGTGCCATTTATATTAAAGAAAGATGCTCAAACACACTTTACAAACGAAACATTTGTCAATAACGTTTCAATATATGAAGTGTTAAACATGAAGACCGTCAGTATAGTTTGTTTGTAGTTAATGGATGATGTTGATCATAAATCCACAAAAAAATCACTGAAACGCCAGCGGATGCAAGACGTCAAACATGCGGTCAGTGAAGAGAAAAGACTCTTGATCTGCGGAATCACATTCACATGTTGTTTTCTCAGGTGGCCGAAGACGTTGTCTGGGTTCCTGGCGTTCCTGCCGTGTGTGGTGGCCAGCGTTAGCCCCGCCCCTAACTCCGCCCCTCAGGAGAAGAGGGCGTGGCGGAGGTGTGGCCAATCGGGCCGGTGGGCGGAGCATGACTATAACCAGTGCTCATACGCAAACCAGTTCACACGCAGCCTGCATGAACTCACACAGGTCTGTAACCTTCAGCATCATTCAGTTCAGTTCACATTTATTTGAAGCGCTTTTCACAATACACACCGTTTCAAAGCAGCTTTACAGAAAATGTGTTGTGTTCAGTTCAGAGGTAACTGTCTAAGTTATGCATTTCAGAAATGCACATATGCAAAAGCAAAGTTAGTGAAACATTTATTAATTTAAACAATGTAATAATTCAAGGGTCTTTTTGACATGCAAATGACTTTTTCTAAAATAAAATAAAAATGTATCTTTGTCAAAATGGCATGAGACTTTGTACGGTTGTCAAAAAATTGGAATGATATCTGTTTTTACACTGCAAAAAATGCTTTTCTTACTTAGTATTTTATTCTTGTTTCCAATCCAAATATCAAAGAAGAATTAAATCAAAATGCATTTACTTAAGTAGTAAAATGCCATAAGATATGATTACTTGTTTTCTGGGGATATAGGTACAAATGAAGGGAGTTGTTGCTTAAAAAAAGCTAAATGATCTGCCAATGGGGAAAGAAAAATAGCCTTGTTTCTGTTTGAATTTAGATTATATTTCTTACCCCATTTGCAGATAATTTTGCTTGTTTTAAGCAACAACTCACTTCATTTGGATTAATTCATGGATAACAAGACATGAAATCTTATGGCATTTTACTACTTTAGTAAATGCATCTTGATTTAAGAAGTTTTAGACGTTTGGACTGGAAATACGTCAAAAATACTAAGTAAGAAAAGCATTTTTGCAGTGTGTTAGTGTGAAAAAGAAAGTCACACTCGGAGTCTCTGATCATCATCATCATCATCATCATCATCACGAGTGTTTTATGGAGTCGTGAGCTGTCGCTGGAGGGCCGTTATCCTGCAGACTCACTTCGGCTCGACACACTCCTGATTACACTGAGCAGATGTTCCACCTGACCTTGATTTGCTGAATCTCTTGTGTTTTGAAGCCTGAGAACTAAGGGATTCTTTGAGATTTGATTGGCTCAGGCCCTCTTTTTAATGCCTCATGTGTCAATAATCTTCACAATTAGTATTTTAAGTTTCTTTGGACTTTGGTGTGCCAGACAATCTGACACAATCCTATCAGCCCAAACACAGGTTTTATCTTGTAGAATTTGGAAAAGAGCACATGCACTACCATTTACGGTTATGTTTTTTTTTAGCAATGCTCCATTTATTTGATTAAAAATACAGTAAAATTGTGACATATTATTCCAATGTAAATCAGCAGTTTTCTATGTGAATATATAATAAAGTGTAATTTATTCCTGTGATCAAAGCTGAATGTTCATCATCATTACTCCAGTCTTCAGTGTCACATGATCCTTCAGAAATCAGGATAATATGATGATCAGATGCTCAACAAACATTTATGATTATTATCAATGTTGAAAACAGTTGTGCTGCTTTATATTTTCTCAGTTGTGCTCTCTCTCTCTCTCTCCGATGTAAACTCAGACCCCAGTGAACGCGTCCAGCGCGCGGGCGGTGGCGCTGCGCCTCTCCTCTCTCACCAGCAGGGCGGCGCTGTTCGGAGACATGATGGATGTCATATTCGTCACTCATCTGGTAGAAAGACTCACACGCCTGGTGGATGATGTCCGAGAGGTGAGAATCGCATCCCATAATGCCTCAACCTGTTCAATCCGTCAGGATTCTGACTATATTCAGGCAGTCCAGCACAGATCAAAATCTATGAACGTTTAAGCAAAGACAGGGTCTTCTTTATCATTAAATGGCAGTGTTTCTCTTAGTTTTACACCTAATTATATGTTTAGTATACTTTTGATGGATCGCTGCAAAAAAATGATGCTCTTCCTCTCGGTTTCCAGCACCAATATCTAAAAATTCTTAAATCAAGATACATTTACTGGAGAAGAAGCAGAATAAAGAAATTTATTAAAATGAGTTTATGCTTAAAACAAGAACAAACATCTGTCAAGAAAAATAATCTGAATTAATTTTTTTATTGAATAATTTTTTATTATTTAATATTATTATTTTTATCTAATAATTATTATCAATTATTATCAAATATTAATTATTTGAATTAACTTGTTATTTTGAATTAAGTTTGTTTTTCTGACTCCGTCGGCAGATTTTTTTTCTTCTTGATTTAAAGCAGCATTTGGTAACTTTTGAAATGTTGCTCTGGGTCCCCCTACAGTTGGGAAACAGTATTGTCTTCTACTGTCGTAAAATCTGTCATGGTTACACCCATACACGCGTGCATTTGTTGACAAGCGATACCCCGAACTCTGCAGAATGTGTCCTCACGTCTTGGCCAGACTACCAGTGTTGCGTGTGAAATGTCTTCATCCCAGGTACATTATTATTTTTTTTTTCAAACCCCAAAAGATCGCGTAGCCCACGTTTACAAGTCAGCGTCTTTATAGTAGCCTATTTGCTACTGTTTTACAATGGATATGCTAATTCAATTCAATGTTTGTGTGGTAGGTAGCTCGTCAATATTATAGTTTATAATGTTAATCGTGCAGACAATGTTCCAGTTGCCTTTTATAAAGTAGAATAAACTTCTAGGTTACAATGACTGTGTTTTACCTGTTATTATTGAACAATTGTAGATCATAGAGGAGTTAGTTGACCTAACTATAAAAAATGTACGCACAATTTCCCTTGACTACAACATCAAATGTTAGCGTAATAAATTAGATTTTTACCCAATACAAAAGATATAGCAATCTACCGTAATCAAAACAAACACGTTGGCTCGCCACAGACGGTCATGGATTGAACACATTTATAAACACTAACAAGAATAAGGAATAAAGAAAACAAATATGTACTTACAATTGCATTAGCAGAAACGCAAGGCCAGCATTTGTTTTGGATTCTTCATGTTCTTTAACTATAAGCTCTCGCCACTCAGTGAACGCATGACCAATGTTGATTCTAGTGTTGTCCCTCGCAGGTCCAAAAGTTTTTTCCTCTCTCACCTCCTCCGCCGATAAACGTCTCTTCTGTCTTTGCGGTGGCTCATTATCCATCATCGCTTGTAATAATTCTAGCTAGTATTGAGGGGGGCGTGTGTGTTTATATCGAATTGTCGTAAAGCAGTTTGTGTTTCTCGCTCGTTCTCGCTCTCGTCTCGCTTCTCACGAGACTTCAAATTTTCATCTTGCCGGGACGGTAGTCCCAATGTTGCAAGGCTGGTTTTCCGCCTGTGAACGCTGGGGGGAGCGGGGGAAGTCACCAATTTCACCAGAACAGGTTGTTTAACCATCCAAATGATTTCTAGACAGTTTTATTAAGTTAAAAAAGTTACCAAGAGCACCTTTAAGTACTCACTTAATTTGTATAATTTAAAATCACTTCATATTTTTTAAAGAATTAGTTAATTTTTTTTGCCATTTGGCATGTACAGTAAATGTACTTTGATTTAAAAATGTTTAGATATTTTTACACTGGAAAAATATTTATCTATTTGAATTGCATGTAACATTTCCAATAGTTTTAACATAAACTAATTTATAAAACGGTTAGTTCCAATCCTTGATTCTGATTGGTCAATAGCTGTGCTTTATTCACGATAAAACACGGCTATGACCGCTTCACCCAATAGTTCTATGAATCACTACACAACACCCCTAGCAACCACTCTGCATCTTAAACACATGTTTGATCTCATTGATATTGTTAATTAGTAGAGTAGAATATTGTGAGAGATGGAGTAAGCAGCTGTACCTGCATAGTAGACATAGCATTTTCCTTCAGGTCAGTCCTATATTCATAATAAAATTCGTTTGAATGTCCGCTGCGATATCTTGTCCTTTTAACAGTAAAGGGGTTTTCCGTGCCTATCGTCATCTGTCAGTTGCGTCTTTCTAAAGTCTTCTCTACTGACTGACTCACTCCTTAAGACAGTCTTTGCCGCCATCTATTGGCGAAATAATGTATGTAGTAACGTCTGTTGCTGTTTACGGTCGGGGACTATTTTTTTCCAGCGGAAGGAAGGCTTTTAGTGATTTTATTTCATGAAAGTTGCATAGATACATATTTTTCGGCTTTTATAATTATATTTTTTTGGTGTGGTAACCGTTTTATAAAAGCAATAAGGTACTCGAGGCAAGTGCTGTATCGTGAATAAGTAACGGCTGAAGGGGTTGCAGGCACTCCGCTTCGCGTCACGCCGTTCAGCCGTTACTTATTCACGATACAGCACAGCCTCTCGTACCTTATTGCTTACAAACGTAATGCCATGCATATTTGCATTTATTTATATATATGCATTTATATATTTATTTCACATAAATGAAGCAGGTCAGATTTCTGCAACTGAATGTGCTTTAAATACACAATAACAAAAATCCTATTGCTTGTTCCACAACTAGCCATATTTTAATCATGTTCATACTTTACCTGAATATTTTTTTCTCACAACGAACAGATTAATGCAGATTTTAAGCACTTTAAATACATGCATTTTGAAAATACGAAAATAACAGTTGCATATGATTAAAAATAAACTATGCCTTGTAATTTTGAGTTTAGAAATCTGACCTGCTTCATTTATGCATGACTAACAAATATGCATCCCATTACGTTTATTAGTTTGTTTATGTTAAAACGGTTTAATCCATGGAAATTCATTGCAATTTTAAATGCAATGCAAATACATAAATCTTACCGTAGGCCTGAAACC
Organism: Semotilus atromaculatus; assembly: GCA_031834385.1. Classification (NCBI taxonomy): domain Eukaryota; kingdom Metazoa; phylum Chordata; class Actinopteri; order Cypriniformes; family Leuciscidae; genus Semotilus; species Semotilus atromaculatus. The sequence goes on along the minus strand of JAULUF010000025.1, from coordinate 37,299,718 downwards.
CTTTTTGCAGTGGCGTGGAGTGATCTGAAGACTGCAGGGATGATGTGCGGCTCTGATGTGTGTGTGTGTGTGTCTCAGTCTCTTCCACACGCTTGTTTTGCTCGGCTGTCATTGACGCGGCGCTCTGCCACTGTGCAATTTAGGTGCAATTTGAGTCACTGCACATTGTTATCAGCTATTTTCAGCTTTAAGTGTTATGTACACATGTTCAGTGAACACGTTTAGCATTTTAATAACACTGGCAGACTCCGCCAGAAGAGCTTTTGGAGGGTGTGAATGAGAAAACACACTCGCTTTGGGGAAATTTGTATTAATTACACAACAGAAGAAAAGCTGTTTCTTCCATATGTGACCTTCAGGCCAGACACACACTTCACACCGAGTATTCAAACATTTGCATGCATTTTCAAGAGGTTTTTTTATTGACTATACATTTAAAGTTTGCATTTTACAAGTATGTGCATTGACAGGGAATCAAAGCCTTTGGAAAGCAACAATGCACACGTACTTGGAGAATGCTTGAGGCGGTAATGTTGATGCTTTTGTTTAAGATGTTGCGTGAAGTGCTGAATCCTCTCTCGTGTGTTGAATATGATTAGCACAAAGCTGCTTTATAGGTAAATAAAAACAGAACATGACTTTAACTGTGTGTGAAGCGCACACTTCATTTACAGCCCTCCTGAAACACTAACACTGCTCGTTCACTGCCTATAGCGAGAGCTGAAAGTCAAAGTTACAATAATATATTCCATTACGGTTCAAATGTCGTTTAAGGGCTTCAAGGTCACGTAAGAACTGTGAATAATGCCTCTTTATTCAAGTAAATGAGATATAACCCTCAGTTCTGCTATAGAGACTCATCTTAATAACGAATCACAAAGCTCTTGTAGTTTTTGATGGCTTGTTCAGGACATAATTCAGTCCGTTAATGGAGAATAACTGTGCATGTGACGCAAAACAGCTCAAATATATTATATTTGATAATCGTATACTCAAATTTTTCCAGCACAAATATCTAAACATTCTTAAATCAAGATTACTGGCTTTTACTAAGATTACACTTAAAATATTAAGTGTTTGATTAATCAAAATAAAGTGAGTTTATGCTTAAAACAAGAAGAAAAAAAATCTGCCAATGGGGTCAGAAAAACAAACAAAATGTAAAGGTTTCTGACTCCATTGGCAGATTTTTTGTTTTGTTTTAAGTGTAAAGTCACTTTGCTTCTCCAGTAAATAGCTTGATTATGTTAAATAAAATCTATTATGCCCTTCTACAAAGTCTTGCCTCTACTAGAACAGGTTTTCATGCATTATTTCCTCATATTCTCCATTGTTGCGGCTCCTCTCTTCCCAGTCTGTCAGTAACGCTCTGTTTACTTCCTGTCTCTATGAAGCCCCTCCTCCTGAAAAGCACACTGTGCTCTGATTGGTCGGCGTTGGATCAGTGTGTTGTGATTGGTCGAGCGCTTCGAGTGAGTTTGTGAAATGTCCCACCCCTTTCCATAAACGCCGGTTTAACACACTACTGACTCACTCCACCAGGCCCCGCCCCTTTATTCTGCGTATTAATTATTATAATGAGGAATATTGAGACGTGTTCGTTCCCGGAAAAAACTCGAGATACAATGGAGGCGTTTCAGGAGTTCAGAAACACTGACACTATATAGAGAAGAACTCCTCTTTCATGCGCAAACATCAACATTACACACTGAAGAGAGATGAGAAAGCGTAATAGGCCCCTGAGGAAGGGCCTCACGTTGGTCCACTGATCTGTGATTGTGTTTCTGTAGTTGGGGGACCGTGTGTTCGTCGTGGCCAGTGACATGATGCAGGTGGAGGAACACGTCCTCTGGATGGCTCAGAACGAAGCTCGCGCCTGTACACGTATCGTCCAGTGTGTGGAGCGGATCGCAGATCTCACGCTCAACACCAACAACACCGTCATCTCGAAGGTGACGCTCACACTGGCTTTCCTTCACACACACTTCATACACGACAATCATGGCTTCATGCTTTGTTGGTTATAACGAAACCATTTGTGAGCATTCAGAGCTGAAGAAACTCTGAGCAGATTCTGAGTTGAATGCCTCTGATTGGCCATTGCGGTCACATGCTCAACAAACAGGCCTGTGATTGGCTACAATGCTCAACGTGTTGTCAATAGAAACCTTTGATGTTCTTCACAGAGCAAAGCAACACTTTTCACACTGCAAAACAT
>JAULUF010000025.1:37270000-37295000 GCA_031834385.1 Semotilus atromaculatus | reverse complement strand
TGGTTTCGTCTGGTACAGTTTATTTCCTAAAATGTTTTCTGACTGTTGACAATATTTTCTGATTTATTTTCAAAAACTCTACTTCAACTCTAATATGTCTTATTTTTTTTTCAAATCTGGCTTATTTCTGTTCTTGAAATGTATGCATATTTAAGTAGTTAATGCCTCATTTGCACATTTAAACGTTTTACCCTGTTCACCTAGTGTCTTGCCTTAAAATATTTAATAATTTATACATTTGAAATACTTTATAATTAAATACTTTATAATTATGATTCTCTAAATGCTTCAATGAGGAAATATTTTATTTAAATGTTTTCATAATGTTTCACAATTTTATAATTAGACATATTTTAAATTATAAATAGTTTTTAAATATTTTATAATTTTATATTTTATTCACACGGTTATATGAGCAGTTATTATGCCTTTGTTTCTCTGGTTAAATGGTTAGAAGAACCGTTTTTCTTTCTAAATTGATTCATTTCCTTGTGGGGCGGGCATGTTTTTTAAACTTTAGTTTAATTCACAGCTAAGAATTGATTTATCACTAACTCTGCCAGTCAGTATTTGGTGGATTAATAACTGAGGGGGCGGGGCATTCTAATTCTAGACAGCATTTGATTGGACGGTTTGTATCCGCCCTGAGAGTGGGATCGTGAGTCTTCAGTATTTTTCATCTGCTTTCATAGATGAGAAAGACTACATGTATATTTATATGTGTAAATAAATATAAAGTTATATTTTCTTCATCCATATATGCTAAAAGCAGCGGAGCTCAGTTCTACCAATGGTTTGTTTTTATAATCGCATACATTAGTACGACAGTTTTCTAAACTCTATTTAAAGAGAGTATTTTCTGACAGTGTGATCATGACGATAGAAACGGGCAGAATTTCTGTGTGTCACAGCTTACATGTGACTTGATAACACAAGGGCTGTTGTGATGAGATGAAGCTGAAACAGGAGTCTGGATAAAACAGCGTCTGTGATGTTTGGAGGAAAGAGCAGAGAGAAATGAAGGTGTTAATAATATCTGTGTGTGTGTGTGTGTGTGTGTGTGTGTGTGTGTGTGTGTGTGTGTGTGTGTGTGTGTGTGAGAGAGTGTTCTGGAGCTCTGAGCTCTGTGAGTGAGGAGATCAGGCTTCAGTCTGAGGAACGACTCCAATACACACTCACACACACACTGCTGATCTCTCCATCAGTAGATACAGAGTAGAGTAGAATAGATACAGAGTAAAATAGAGTAGAGTAGAGTATAGTAGAGTAAAGTAGAGTAGAGTAAAGTAGAGTAAAGTAGAGTAGAGTAAAGTAGAGTAGAGTAGAGTAAAATAGAGTAGAGTAAAGTAGAGTAGAGTAGAGTAAAATAGAGTAGAGTAGAGTAAAGTAGAGTAGAGTAGAGTAAAATAGAGTAGAGTAGAGTAAAGTAGAATGGAATCAAGTAGAATAGAGTATAGTAAAATAGAGTATAGTATAGTATAGTAGAGTAAAATAGAATAGTGTGGAGTAAAGTAGAATTGAGTAGAGTAGAATAGAAATATTTTATACGCTGGCAGTCAAACATTTGGAATAACTATGAATTTTTAAACTCACCAAGGCTGCATTTATTTGATAAAAAATACAGTAAAATTTTTTGGAATATTATTGTAATGTAAATCATCTGTTTTCTATGTGAATATATAGTAAAGTGTAATTTATTCCTGTAATCAAAGCTGAATGTTCAGCATCATTACTCCAGTCTTCAATGTCACATGATCCTTCAGAAATCATTCTAAAATGCGATAAATATATAATATATATATATATTTTAAATGTATAAATATATTACAAGCTTCTTTGCGAACAGATATTAACGGCAATTATAACGGCGGATTTGCAGGAGCGGTTCACAGCGAGGAGACCCAACGTTCTCGTAAAACACAGAGAAGTGCCATTGTATGTGGATGGAGAAACACACACAAATTAGCTTCGGTTAAACAGGCGTATAATAATCTGGGTGAATGTGTAAACTAGATTATGCCTATTTTTTCACATCTTCATGGACACCACAATGTCCTGGTCAGTGGCGGGATTGTTTTCTGGAACTGTAAAATATCACCAGGGAGCGTTTGTGCCGGAACACGCCTCCTCTTTTCCTGATCCGCCCCGGGAGCGCAAGTTCATTCCCTAATTCACCGACATGCGTCTGTGGAGGGAAAAGTCCCTGTGCGTCGGGTGTAAAATAGGAACGATACATGCGTCGCTGTACAAAGTCAGTTGCGCTGGGTGAGAGATAGGGCCTCAGTGTGTCTTTAGTTGAGCTCATGATGGAGCAGAACATTGGTCTAATGAGGAGCAACAGTGAAGTTCACTATAAATCACACAAACGCTGGAGGCTGATCGCATGTGTGTGTATATCAGTCTCAGGATCTGGTTAATTGATCATCATTCTGCCCTAGTGCACACTAACAAGTGAACGACCCGCTGCCTTCTATTTGGAATATATTTTGATCAGGACTTTATTTGCCGGCTGTGTGTCAGTTGCCTCTGGGAGATTTAGATCATTCATAATGATCTGATCACATCATTCACATACAATTTTATATAACATTTATTTTGTCATCTGTCGGCCCTTACATGAAACGTTCAGGCGAAAATGAAAATCCATTATTTACTCAACTCCAGAAATGACAGTGACTCGTGCAAGTCATGTGATTCTTTGGAACAGAAACTGAAATTGTGTTCATTTTACAATAATTTGCCATATGCATGAGTGAATGAGTGGATACATGTGGTGCTAAATGCAAAATTCAGTGTAAATGTAAATGATGACAATATTGTCCTCTTGAGGGAATTCCTCCTGAACTCTGTCTGTGTTATTTCCACGTTTACACGCGTGATGAAGAAACATGACACACAACTCCAGGGGAGTTTAGCGGTTTATAATTGGACAGAAACATCGCAATTAATGCAGGAATTAACACGCTATATACATATTACATTACATATTATATTATATTACATTAATATAAAAATATTTTGGTGAAATAGACATAACCACATGTATGTTAATGTAGAATATAATCTTTTCATTTCCAGTGGAAAAAAAAAACTATATTGTGAAATACATAGTTTTTGTGATATAAAATGACATCATCTAACATTTTGACCCAGCCCTATATATATATATATATATATGTGTGATTTTTTTTCTTTCTATTATTTTGTAGGTTTAAGCAAAATATATTTAATTATATTTTAAATTATATATTATGCATATTTTAATATATAATATTTTATACTATCTTAATATATTATTTAAATATAAATACAGGCATATTAACCAAAATGTATTTTATAATTGGACATGTATTTTCTTTCTGCCCCATAATATATTTTTCCCTTTAAATGTTTATTTAAATTTGAAAATATATTTCCTTATATAAATATAATTAAAATATATATATATTGTGTGTGTGTATATATATATATATATATATATATATATATATATATATATATATATATATATATATATATATATAACCAGTCTTTTTCATTTTTACTGCATTGAAAGGTTTAAGCAAAATATATTTTACACATATATTTGAAATAAATTCTGTCCAGAAAAAAACTACAACAATTTCTTGTCGTATTTACGTTTTTTTTGTGTGTGTGTGTGTCCATGCATCTGTGAGGTTTCCTGATGCGTGTGTGTGTGTGTGTTCCTCTCCTCCTCCGTTTGTCCTGTGTCTGTGTGTGTTTGTGCTGTTGCATCTGCAGAACTGCATTAGAGATGTATTGCGCATCTCTCTGACACACACTCACCTGCGTCAAGCTAACAGAGAAACGCCTCTGAATGCTCAAACACTGAAGCGTTTCATCGCCGCCGCGCTAGAGAGACAGAGCGAGGGAAGAAAAGGAGACACTCCGTCTGTAAATCATCACGCTGAATAAATGTAAAGATAAAGACATCCATCGACATCTAAACCATTAAATCTGACCTGTGAGGATGAAATAAAACGAGAGAAATGCAGTTCATTTGAACTCGAGGCTTCTCTATAATCATCATCTGTTGCTCTGACTGGGTCATGGTCTGTTTTTTTTATTTTCACTGGTAATTATATAGCCATACGCCAGTCCAGTTGTGAATGCAAATGATATTGTCCTCATACTGCAGATATTAACATTTCCAGAAGTGAATAATTCATGTCCAGAGTAGTTTTAACTGTGAGTAGTTTCCCTGAAGTAACACAGTGTAATGTTCCCTTTCGAACGGTCACTTCGTATTGCGTAGTTATAGGCAGTGGGAAACTCCTTTTCCTCAATTTACTGAAGCAAAGCCCGTCTACGGAGAGCCTGGCCACTCCCTATTAAGTCCTATTGTACCGAATTTTGGTTGTAGTTCCACCAGAGCTCGTCTGGGGGCGATCGAGTGCAGGATGAATGGGAGTCTATGGGGCTAGAGGCTAAATTTGTCTCTTTCACCCGATTGCTGTTGGGAAATCTCAGATTTGATTGTAGGTTTTGCAAGTTCAACATGGGTTATAGGTCGAAAGTTGAATGAACGAGTACTGATGTCCTTTCCATTTCTTACAGGATGAATTGTTGTTGCCCATAACAGGGGTTTTCAAAGTGGGGGCCGCCAGGGGGGCCGCATCAAAAAGGAAGAAAAAAATATGATTTTTTTTTTTTTTTTTGTAAAAAATTTATATTATATGACTATTGTTATGAAATAGCATTATAATAATTTGTCGCATAGCCTATCTGAAAATTATACTTGTAATGCTAATCTTTTAGAGATGCACCGATTGATTGGCTGGTGACCGGAATTGGACGATTTTCATGTGATCGGCGATCGGCCAGTCAGTGTGACAATTTTATGCCGGTCTAAATGCACTCGGGCGGCGCATGATTAACATCGTGCAATATCAGCATCAGCATCACACGAGCACACGGAACGCACGTTTCAGACCGCAAGCGCGAGCGGCGCGTATTTTTTCGGCGTGCATGTTAATCAATGAGCGCATTCACACCGCGAGCAGGAGCAGCGTGGGAGCAGCCGTGAAGCGGTTTCGGCACAGAGTCTATTTTTGCTGCGCAGCTCAGGCTCAATTAAAGTGAAAGCACACTTTTGATGGACAAAATAAATATGATTTCACTCAAAAAGTGGCAAAAATTCATATAATTTGTATGTGTGTTTTAACAAGAACTGGAGTAGGCTATGTCAGAAAAGAAAATTAAGACAAACATATTTATAGAAAATGTACCCATTTAAACTTGTCTTAATTATTCAGTTTGGGTAAAACTATATGGTGTTATATATATATATAGATATAGATATATAAAAATAGAAAATAAATATTTGTGTGTGCTGTAAAGTGGTTAGAAAAAATTTATCCGGAATCAGCTAAAATCTGTATCGGCAGGTCAAACTCAATGAAAAATTGGAACGGTTTATCTCTATAATCTTTCTGATAGGCTGATATCAAACACCATCACATAATCTGATGTTTACCTTGAGGTTTTATTTATTTATTTCTACATTTGCTGTAGTATTGTCGATGGGTTTAATAACACATCCTGCAAAGGGGGGCCTTGGCCAGAACCTAATGGTATTTGGGGGGCCTTGTCATGGAAAAGTTTGGGAACCCCTGGCCCATAACACGCTAGCATTCTGCTAATAGACTCTGATTGTATGACTGTATATACTAGCTTCAGTAAAGTCAGCTTCAGTAAAGTCAGCTTCAGTAAAGTCAGCTTCAGTAAAGTCAGCTTCAGTAAAGTCAGCTTCAGTAAAGTCAGCTTCAGTAAAGTCAGCCTCAGTAAAGTCAGCCTCAGTAAAGTCAGCTTCAGTAAAGTCAGCTTCAGTAAAGTCAGCTTCAGTAAAGTCAGCCTCAGTAAAGTCAGCCTCAGTAAAGTCAGCTTCAGTAAAGTCAGCCTCAGTAAAGTCAGCCTCAGTAAAGTCAGCTTCAGTAAAGTCAGCTTCAGTAAAGTCAGCCTCAGTAAAGTCAGCTTCAGTAAAGTCAGCCTCAGTAAAGTCAGCTTCAGTAAAGTCAGCCTCAGTAAAGTCAGCTTCAGTAAAGTCAGCTTCAGTAAAGTCAGCTTCAGTAAAGTCAGCCTCAGTAAAGTCAGCTTCAGTAAAGTCAGCCTCAGTAAAGTCAGCTTCAGTAAAGTCAGCTTCAGTAAAGTCAGCTTCAGTAAAGTCAGCTTCAGTAAAGTCAGCTTCAGTAAAGTCAGCTTCAGTAAAGTCAGCTTCAGTAAAGTCAGCTTCAGTAAAGTCAGCTTCAGTAAAGTCAGCTTCAGTAAAGTCAGCTTCAGTAAAGTCAGCTTCAGTAAAGTCAGCTTCAGTAAAGTCAGCTTCAGTGAAGTCAGCTTCAGTGAAGTCAGCTTCAGTAAAATCAGCTTCAGTAAAGTCAGCTTCAGTAAAGTCAGCTTCATTAAAATCAGCTTCAGTAAAGTCAGCTTCAGTAAAATCAGCTTCAGTAAAGTCAGCTTCAGTAAAGTCAGCGCTTCAGTAAAGTCAGCGCTTCAGTAAAGTCAGCGCTTCAGTAAAGTCAGCTTCAGTAAAGTCAGCTTCAGTAAAATCAGCTTCAGTAAAGTCAGCTTCAGTAAAGTCAGCTTCAGTAAAGTCAGCTTCAGTAAAGTCAGCTTCAGTAAAGTCAGCTTCAGTAAAGTTAGCCTGAGTAAAGTTAGCTTCAGTAAAGTCAGCTTCAGTAAAGTCAGCTTCAGTAAAGTCAGCTTCAGTAAAGTCAGCTTCAGTAAAGTCAGCTTCAGTAAAGTCAGCTTCAGTAAAGTTAGCCTGAGTAAAGTTAGCTTCAGTAAAGTCAGCTTCAGTAAAGTCAGCTTCAGTAAAGTCAGCTTCAGTAAAGTTAGCCTGAGTAAAGTTAGCTTCAGTAAAGTCAGCCTCAGTAAAGTCAGCTTCAGTAAAGTCAGCTTCAGTAAAGTCAGCTTCAGTAAAGTCAGCTTCAGTAAAGTCAGCCTGAGTAAAGTTAGCTTCAGTAAAGTCAGCTTCAGTAAAGTCAGCTTCAGTAAAGTCAGCTTCAGTAAAGTCAGCTTCAGTAAAGTTAGCCTGAGTAAAGTTAGCTTCAGTAAAGTCAGCCTCAGTAAAGTCAGCCTCAGTAAAGTCAGCCTCAGTAAAGTTAGCCTGAGTAAAGTTAGCTTCAGTAAAGTTAGCTTCATTCATTGAGAGAAAAGGTATGACGTCACACGCGCCTTTTGGGTTTGTAGTGTTGGTCTTATACCTCAACAGTTTTACATCAATATGTATGAGAATAGCTTTTATGTGCAAACAGCGGGAAACTGTATATTTGTGCAGAGTGATGCCAAAAACATATTCTGATTTGAAGCTTGTGACATAAACACACACATCAACCCGATCAGATGTTCATGTAAACACTACACTCAGATTCATCAATCGCAATGAATTCAGTCCGACTGAAACCAACGTTGTGCATGTTAGCCACACATGCATCTGATACTATTCCCTGTTCAAACCCAAATCTCATTATGTGTTAATTCTCTCAGTCAGGGAATGAGGTCTACATCTCAGCCGATTTACGTTTCTCATCTACACTCCCCAAAACGAGGAAGGACGTTTGCTGATTGCGCTGCAATCTGTGTGTATGAGGCTCATCTGTGGGCTTCCATTAACACTGGGATGAAGCTGATCGGAGGATCACGAGATTAGTTCAGGGTCACTAATTACAGAAACACCTCGTTACGGTAAACTGGGAATACAGCTGGGAATTACTGTTATTCACGGTCTGAGTCTGCAAGAGTTTATGTGTGTAAAGGCTGGAATACACGACTTTTGCTCAGGTTTTTTCACCCCGATATGAGATCTGGGTGAGCCGGCAGTAGTTGCCGAATGTCCAACACGATCTCGTGTAAAAATGCGGAGGTAGGCCTATCTATAGCACGAATTGTATTTGTATACGCCAAAAAATAAAAAAAAGTTTTTACGTATGCACTGATACACACTGTAAACCCTTGGGTAGGATTAGTGGTGTGGAGTGTGCGATTAGTTGAGCATGCGAAACCTGCGTATCATGCACGTCAACACTATTTTTTTCAGTATAAATTGCACGATAAATACAATTCGTGTTATAGATACGCACTTTCATGAGATCGGGCTGGATTGTCTTTTTGTGCGTTTAAAGTTGACAAAATTCACAGAAAATCACGTAGTGTATGATGATTCCTGTGATATGATACATATCAAGATATTAGGAACTTACGATACGATATTATTGCGATACAAGACATGATAAATAATTTGGTTTCACATTGTGAATGAATAGGCTTGGACAATAGAGACACCAGAATAACAATATTCATGATTCTGAAACTGAAAACAATTATTTTAGCCGAATATACTTGCACTCTGTCACTGAGATATATTTAATATAATGTAGGACACTTTTTACAGGTAACAGCAGATATTTGGCATTATCAGGACCCACAAATATTTCTCCATTGAATTGTTATACATTAATTTTTTCACACAAAGTAATTTTCAGTTTTGGTGAACTATCCACAATACATGTTGCATTTTAGTATTGCGATATGCTGTGACATGATATATTGTTACACCCCATACAAACGAGGCAACCGTCTTTCATTGCTCTGTGACGCAGAAGAGTCGATGTACTGTGTGTTCTGACTCTTTTCTGTTTTACATTTACAATTACATTTTACAGTAGTTTCCCTGTATCGGACCAGACGCTCTAGCCTTCGCGTGCATCAATAAGCCCAATATCTTCAGTCATTTTCATTCTCAAGTAAATATATTTTGATTTAAGAATGTTTAGATATTTGTAAATGAAAACAAGACAAAAATAGTGAGGAAGAAAATATGTTTTTGTCATATTTTTGACAAGCTCATACTGGTGTCTGTTGTGAAGACACTTACAAAATCAGAAATATCTGCACTTCTAAAGATTATTTCACTGAAGATTAATGCGCTTTTGACCTGAATTTGTCTTGTTTGCCAAACCCAAACCCATGAGTATTAATGTGCGCTGGATTAACATGGGCTAAACGTGCCATATTTGACAAATGTAAAAGCTCTGATCTCAGTGTTTGAGGTTTTCACAGAATCCTCTGTGAGCGATGTGTGTGTTTCTCGCTGTACGAGTGTCACCATATGGCCTGATGCTGATGGACACTATAAGAGTCCAAACACCACAGAGAGGGTTTAATCTTCTTCATTTTGACTCCCCCCCCCCCCCCCCCCCCCCCCCCCCCCACACACTCGCTCTCGCTCACACACGCGCACACACACACACACACACACACACACACACACACACACACACACACACACACACACACACACACACACACACTGCCCCATCCCTAAACCTGCCCATCACAGGAAACATTGTGCATTTTTTTTAATGTTTTTTAAGAATTATGAGGACTCATGAAATGTCCTCATAAACCACATTTAAGTTGTAATACCAGTGTAATACACATGTCATTATACAAATTTGTGTCCTCATAAATCACATAAACAAGCACACACACACACATTTTAAAGTGGCCTTTTATTGTGGACAGCCTAAGGCACACCTGTGCAATAATCATGCTGTGTAATCAGCATCTTGATACGCCACACCTGTGAGGAGGGATTATCTCGGCAAAGGAGAAGTGCTCACTAACACAGATTTGTGAACAATATTTGAGAGAAATAGGCCTTTTGTGTATATAGAAAAAGTCTTAGAACTTTGAGTTCAGCTCATGAAAAATGGGGGCAAAAACAAGTGTCGCGTTTATAATTTTGTTGAGTGTATATAAATCTCTCTCTCGCTCTCTTCCTTGTTCTCTCTCTCTCTCTCTGTCTGTCTGTCTGTCTGTCTCTCTCTCTCTCTCTCTGTCTGTCTCTCTCTCTCTCTCTCTCTGTCAGATTTAAAGGACTCGAGTCTCTTTGAAAGAAGAACAGACAGTGAGACAATGAGATCATCTTAACAGCCACAGATGTAGAAATACAGGATTACAAGAAGCAGCGTAGAGTTAATCTGTGAGAGAGACGGCTCTGTCTGTCTCCACTAACTGGCTAAAGCACAGCGACATTAAAGTGTAAAAGTCATTGATAGATTTCTGCCAGTAAGATAAGAAAGATCTTATTAATTCAAAGGGAAAACAAGTTTATTTGGTAATACTTTATAAATAAAGTCTATGCATTATGCACTTACAAATAGTTACAGGAAACAATACTTGACAAGGACACGTGGCAAACATGAGGGCTAAATACACACAAGGCTAACGACTAGACAAGGGACAGCTGTGAACAATAAAACAATGAACCAATAGGAACATGACACATCAGACAAGGGAACACATGGCAGGATCACATGACTATAACAGGATCAGATGTTTAACAGGGATCACATGACTAAAAGGGATCACATGACTATAACGGGATCAGATGTTTAACAGGGATCACATGACTAAAAGGGATCACATGACTATAACGGGATCACGTGTTTAAAGGGTTAGTTCACCCAAAAATGAAAATCCTGTCAGTAACTCCTCTCCCTCATGTTGTTCCAACCCCGTAATACTTTCGTTCATCTTCGGAACACGAATTAAGATATTTGTGATTAAATCTGTGAGCTGGATCACTCCTCCATAGGCTTCTAAGGGATTGAAACTTGTTCCCCCGAAAAGTTATTAAAGACATCGTTAAAATAGTCCAAGTGACTACAGTGGCTCAATCTTAAGTTTATCAAGCGACGAGAATACTTATTATGCGCAAAAACAAACAAAAATAACTACTTTATTTCAACTATTCGTTTCCATCTCTGTTGGCCTCTAGTCCGTTAACGTAGTGTGATAGCGTAGGGCTACGTCACACGTAGGGTCCCTATTGGCCGACGCTGGTCATGTGTGTGATGCGTGTGACGTACACAACAGAAGCGATACGCAGTTTTACTACGAGAACTATCTCGAGGCCGACCGAGAAGGAAAGGAATAGTTGAATAAAGTCGATATTTTAGTTTTTTTTGGCCCACAAAAAGTATTCTCGTCGCTTGATAAACTGAAGATTGAGCCACTGTAGTCACTTGGACTATTTTAACGATGTCTTTAATAACATTTCGGGGGAACAAGTTTCAATCCCTTAGAAGCCTATGGAGGAGTGATCCAGCTCACAGATTTAATCAAAAATATCTTAATTCGTGTTCCGAAGATGAACGAAAGTATTACGGGGTTGGAACAACATGAGGGTGAGTAATTACTGACAGAATTTTCATTTTTGGGTGAACTATCCCTTTAACAGGGGATCTTAAACTATTATACTTAAACTAGTTTTTTTTTTCATGTTTTACAAATTACATTTGATTAAAACACATGGACAGATTAATTTTTTTAGATGCATTTAAATGTTTTTAATATTTGTCTAAAAGTCTCAGTAATACCTGCTCTGTAAAAACTTTAAACTGACGTTAAAAAAATTATTTGAATCCTGTATAACTAACTAACTAAAAAAAAAAGTTAAAAATTGCTTAACTTATTTTGATTAGCAATTAAAACACATGGGGCCCTATCTTGCACCCAGCGCACGATCTGAAACGCAAGTGTCAAAGCGCAAAGCGCAAATACCTTTGTGGGCGGGTCTCGGCGCTGTTGCTATTTTCCCGGCAGGATAAATGCCTCTTGCGCCTGGCGCAAATCTAAAAGGGGTTGGTCTGAAGTAGCTTCATTATTCATAGGCGTGGTTTGGGCGTAACGTGAAATAAACCAATCAGAGCGTCATCCAACATACCCTTTAAGAGCAGGTGCGCATGTTGCATGGCGGATTGTTATTAATACGGCGGATTTACCAGGCGCGCGTCAGGAGCGGTTCACAGCCGAGGAGACGACGTTCTTTTCAACCTAATTTTCCGTTTGTATTTTTTTTTAATCAATATACTGTTTGATATTGATTTTTCATTTTGACAAATGTAAATAAAGAAATGTCACAAATAAACACTTTCGGATGTTTTGGACTCGTTAGGTAATAATAATATATGCATGGTTATATTTTTTAAATGTAGTCGAACATTAGACCGATATTAATTTGCTTTACCTCACTATACTGTAGTGTAGATGACGAAGCAGCTCTTCTGCCAAATACGCTCTCCTGTCCCGTGCTGCTGCTGGGGCATTTGGGTTAAGTGGCATCGGCACATGCAGTTCACCATCATGTCTCCTTAAAGGGACACTTCACCCATTTCAACATTAATCTTTATTGAAAGTGGGTTATATATGTAGTCGAAATGTAAAAGAAATTTTGAATTTGGTGCCCTCTTGACCGAGAAAAGACAGAAAATAACTTTAGGGCGCATTTTTATGTAAGACAACAACTCCCACAATGCACCACGTTGCACAGCTCCGCAAGCCACTCCCACTAATCCAGAACAGCGCAAAAATCAGAGAAATCACTCTTCCGTCTACAAGGCTAGCTGCCAAATGAGTTTGAAATTCATTTCACATTAAATGTCTAGTTAGTTGGCTGTGGCGAGCAGGGCGAGGGCGAGGGACGTGAGAGGATGACGCGAGTGATAATGAATGACACCTGTGAGACGCAGCGGTCTCATATCTCGCACGGAGGAGCGGAAGCACAAAAGGAACAGGCCTGATTTTATGTTTTGTTTCTGTTGTGTGTGGCCAGCTGGCTTATACTTTTGTTTTGTATTTGTTTATTTTACTATTAAAATGTTTAAATGTTCGCCGGTTCCCGCCTCCTTCTTCCCACAACAACGAACTACGTTACATTGGCAAACTCATTAGCGAATTACTCCTCGTTTGTATTTCTTTCTATATGGTGAATTATTGCATGATACCTGGAACATATGCGGTGCGACACTAGGATGGTTCACATCACAACACAACGTCCGTGTGCTCGTCTGATTCAGAGATTTCGTCCAGGAGAAATTGCCATCGTTAAAATTCTCTGCAGCTGACAGACTCTATCTGTGTCCGTAGCTTCTCGTCTGCGCCGGGCTGGTCTCCACCTCCATCAGCCTCAGCTGCTCTTCGCTATATTGTGGCTCGTATAAATAGCCACGAACATCAGTTTCGAGCAAAAGATTTTCAAAATCCTCGTCTTCCATATCGTGTGTCGTACATTCAGCCATTATGGTAAATCTAACTCCTTGAGCGCTTGTTAGCTTAGCTTGCTGTCTTCCAAGCAAGATGGCGGATTAATAGTTTAGTTTCTTCAGGTTTAGTCCCACCCACTGATCTGTAATAGGCCGGTGGGGTGAGTGGGTCCCACGCCCTTGAATAATAATGAGCTAAAGGCTGTAGTTTTCTTAATATGCAATGAAATTTATCTTCCGTCCTATCGTGACGCAAAATGACGATATTTACGTCACGATAGGACGGAAGTAAAACACTTAAATCCTTTTTTCTCCCATCTCAGAAAAAAAACAAGCAAAATTCCACCATCATTATAATATATGACTGGGTTTCTAACAATACAAACCTTAATGCAAATGGGTGAAGTGACCCTTTAAGTCCTCTAATGTTTCCTCATCTATGTCAACAACACAACCTTGATTAATGGAAATGTTGTGTAAAACACAACATGCCACAAAGAATGCTACAACTTTTTGAGGACTGTACTGTAAAGTGCCTCCTAGCCTATCCAAACACCTGAAACGCAGTTTCAGTATGCCGAACGTTCGTTCAATTACACAGCGTGTTTGTGTGTTTGTGTGTTTTCAATTAAACCGTATTTCACTCATTGTTGCTGGCATCAAAAATGGTGTCATCAGCCATGTCATTACTACAATTAGCCTGAAAAAATTGGGCAAATGTAAGCTAGATTTAGGCTTACTACATATTTCTTACATCTTCATGGACACCACAATGATTTCCCTCATGTGTTAATATTTTTCCTTGTTATAATGTATGATTTGCAAAAATAAAAACTGCTGCATCTGTGTTGATGAGAGAATCAAAGTGTATGCGCGTTGTGCACCCGCTACATTATGGCCAAGCATGCGCGCTTAAAATAGCATTATGAACAACGCGCAACGCGCCACTGACCAGTTGCGCCACTGACCAGAAAAAACCTAGTCAAAAGTCAGTGGCGCAATTGTTTTCTGGAACTGCAAAATAGCACCAGGGAGTGTTTGCGCCGAAACACGCCTCTTTTTTTGCGCCGACCCGCCCAGGGAGCGCAAGTTAATTTCCTAGTTTACCGGCGTGTGTCTGTGGAGGGAAAAGTCCGCTTTGCGCGGGTGCAAAATAGGAATGATACATGCGTCGGTGTACAAAGTCAATTGCGCTGAGTGCAAGATAGGGCCCATGTTGTTATAACATCATGCAATTTTTTTTCAGTGTAGAGGAAATAAGAATAAGGTTTTAACAATATCATCAGTATTTAACTTAAAAACATTGTCACTTATATACACTTATATATATTTGAAATCAGGCTATTCAAATGCAATTTTTAAACTACAAGAATCCACTTATGATCTGTATCATCTCTGCTCATATACAATAAAGCATTAGCATTCAGTTACTGACCCATAAAGCACTTTAGATATGACATTTACTGCTTATATATGAGAATTTATAGAAAATGAGCACAATGCCAAGAAACAAGTGTGTAAAAATGTTTAACTTTTATGGAGGAAATTAAGGAAATGAAAAAATAAGAAATAACGCAGCATTTCTGCAGTGCCTTATAATAATTCACTGTATGTTTTATTCAGAGCTCTCTCGACTCATATTCTGTTAAATAAGGATTTGAGCATATGGTGAATGATTATTTTGAACATGTTTACAGTGCATGACTGAAACATCTGCTCTCTTTTAATTGGTTTGATTTAATTGGTTTTAATTGGTTAATCTTCATAACAGCTCCTGGTGTAATATATAAACTATGACAGCATGTGTTTAGATCACTTCAGTCAGTGAGTGCTTCATGCGAGTTTGTTTGTCTGACAAAAAAACAGAAGGTTTTAACGTAAATATTAATTAATAAAACAGAGGTAAAGACTTCCTTCAAGCTTCATTCAAATGCCATAAAATATCGTAACATTTTCATGGAACGTCAAGAGATGCTCAATTAGAATTTTGTATGGGTTGTGATGGGCATTTTTAGGATGATAAGTTAACGTATATATTCATGACTTTTTCTAAATTATGACCAGTCATTTTTAAAAAGAAGATCCCAGTTAGATTACAACAATAATATTTCTATCCACAATGTCTTTGTTTTCATGTCACATGATCCTTCAGAAATCAGGATAATATGATGATCTGATGATCAAGAAACATTTATGATTTTTGCGGAAACTGTGATACATTTTATGTTTCAGGATTCTTTGATGAGAAAGCTCAAAAGAACAGCATTTATTTGAAACAGAATGATTTTGTAACATTATAAATGTCTCTGGATCAATTAAATGCATCCTTGATGAATACATTTTAATTTAAAAAAAAAGACAGTTTTCAACACTGATAATAATCATAAATGTTTCTTGATCATCAGATCATCATATTATCCTGATTTCTGTAGGATCATGTGACACTGAAGACTGGAGTAATGATGATGAACATTCAGCTTTGATCACAGGAATAAATTACACTTTACTGTATATTCACATAGAAAACAATGCTTGTAAACCTTCAGGACAAGCATCAGATCCTCACACACTTTCAAGATCTGAAGCGAGTGTGTGTGTGTGTGTGTGTGTGTGTGTGTGTGTGTGTGTGTGTGTTTGTACACTGGAAGCATGAATGATGTATTAGCTGGAAGCCGCTGTAATGAATCTGTCAATGCAGGGATGGAAACGTTTGTACGGCTCCTTTGTATCAATCAGACACACACTCTCTTGGGAAATCGATCCGCAAAGCCTTGCTTTACAAGCCCTGGGGTCGCAGACACGTTCCCCGGCCTCGTGTGTGTTCAGACCGGGAGAGGAGGATTGTGGGATTGAGGCAGTGTTTATGAGGACTTCATTGAGGATGATGATGATGATGAGGAGGAGGAGGAGGATGATGAGGAGGAGGAGGAAGAGGATGGTGATGATGATGAGGAAGAGGATGGTGATGATGATGAGGAAGAGGATGGTGATGATGATGAGGAGGATGATGATGAGGAAGAGGATGGTGATGATGATGAGGAGGATGATGATGAGGAAGAGGATGGTGATGATGATGAGGAGGATGATGATGAGGAAGAGGATGGTGATGATGATAAGGAGGAGGATGATGAGGAGGATGATGATGAGGAAGAGGATGGTGATGATGATAAGGAGGAGGATGAGGAGGATGATGATGATGAGGAAGAGGATGGTGATGATGATGAGGAGGATGATGATGAGGAAGAGGATGGTGATGATGATGAGGAAGAGGATGGTGATGATGATGAGGAGGATGATGATGAGGAAGAGGATGGTGATGATGATGAGGAGGATGATGATGAGGAAGAGGATGGTGATGATGATAAGGAGGAGGATGAGGAGGATGATGATGATGAGGAAGAGGATGGTGATGATGATGAGAAAGAGGATGGTGATGATGATGAGGAGGATGATGATGAGGAAGAGGATGGTGATGATGATAAGGAGGAGGATGAGGAGGATGATGATGATGAGGAAGAGGATGGTGATGATGATGAGGAAGAGGATGGTGATGATGATGAGGAGGATGATGATGAGGAAGAGGATGGTGATGATGATGAGGAGGATGATGATGAGGAAGAGGATGGTGATGATGATAAGGAGGAGGATGAGGAGGAAGAGGATGGTGATGATGATGAGGAAGAGGATGGTGATGATGAGGAGGATGATGATGATGAGGAAGAGGATGGTGATGATGATGAGAAAGAGGATGGTGATGATGAGGAGGAAGAGGATGATGAGGAAGAGGAGGATGATGATGATGAGGAAGAGGATGAGGAGGATGATGATGATGATGAGGAAGAAGATGGTGATGATGAGGAGGATGATGATGAGGAAGAGGATGATGAGGATGATGATGATGTGTGTGTGTGTGTGTGTGTGTGTGTGTGTGTGTGTGTGTGTGTGTGTGTGTGTGTCGTCAGCTGATGGAGAACAGATGAAGGTCGTAGAGATAAAGAGCACTGCATTCTGGTCAGAAAATCCCGACGAGGCCACAGAAATATTCACTCAAGGGCAGCGTATCGTCTGAAAGAAGCCGCTCTCTCCTCAGCGCTCACACTTAACACACTTTAACACACTTTAACTGATCTTATGTGTGTTATCCTTGCATTTCTCAGTCCTGTTCCGTGAGGAGAACTAAAGCACGTGTTTATAGTGCAGAAATAACGAGCGCTTTTTCCCATTTCTGAACTGTCGTCGTTTGCATGTGTTGAAACAAGGATTGATAAAGTCCACAGATTTTACTAATAGACCTTCAAATATCGGTGTAAAAATAACATAATGATGCTGCCGTCTTTCTAGTCATATTTACACTCCTGTAATTTGCCTGCAAATTTCTTAAAATTCTCATAATACATTTAATATTTTGGCTTTAATCATTCTTTATGTTTGTCTGTCTTTACAAAATAAAAAATTTGAGCTTTTGAAATTTGATTGATTCGACATGAAATGACACGAATGTAAAAACACAATGTGACTTTTGTACACCGACGCAACTTGTGTGTTTTTTGTTTCAACAGTCCAATTCTCTCTCTCTCTCTCTCTCTCTCTCTCTCTCTCTCTCTCTCTCTCTCTCAATTCAGAAAGCTTTATTGGCATGACAAAAAAATAAATTTTGTATTGCCAAAGCATCAAAACAACATAGAAAATGATTTAGAACACACTCTCTCTCCAGGAATCTCTCTGTAGTCGAGCTGCACTCATCTACTGATCGAACTCTTTTTGTGACTGTCATGCAATAGTCCTCTTTTCTCCCTCGCTAGCGGCAGGTTCTGGAACAGTTGCTAATGTGCCATAAAAAGGTTGTTTTCTCTACAGAAGTGTCTAAAGAGAGGAAGCTGTTTTCCTCACTCACATCAGCCTGAGGAGAATCTCAAATATCTTGTGTTTCCCTCAGAGCTGCAGAACACACACTCATCTGACCACTCAACAAAACCTCAGCAACAGTTTCAGAACCTGCCGAAATGAAGAGTTGAGAGATTTGTGTGAGTCGAGTGGCTTGAATCAAACGTAAAGCATAACACAAGTCAGAGTGAAAATACTGCATCAGGGGTTGTGTGTGTGTGTGAGAGTGTGAGAGTGTGAGAGTGTGAGAGTGTGAGAGTGTGAGTGTGTGAGTGTGTGAGTGTGTGAGTGAGTGAGTGAGTGAGTGAGTGAGTGAGTGAGTGAGTGAGTGAGTGAGTGAGTGAGAGTGTGTGTGCGTGTGTGTGTGTGAGAGAGAGTGAGAGTGTGTGTGAGAGTGAGTGAGTGAGAGAGAGTGTGTGTGTGTGTGTGTGAGAGTGAGAGTGAGAGTGAGTGAGTGAATGAGAGAGAGTGTGTGTGTGTGTGTGAGAGTTGGTGTGAGAGTGAGTGAGTGAGAGAGAGAGTGTGTGTGTGAGAGTGTGTGTGTGTGTGTGTGAGAGTGAGTGAGTGAGAGAGAGAGTGTGTGTGTACACATCTCTACTCCTCTCTACACATCTCATCTCTACTCCTCTCTACTCCTCTCTACACATCTCTACTCATCTCTACTCCTCTCTACACATCTCTACTCATCTCTACTCCTCTCTACTCCTCTCTCCACATCTCATCTCTACTCCTCTCTACTCCTCTCTACACATCTCATCTCTACACATCTCTACTCCTCTCTCCACATCTCTACTCCTCTCTACACATCTCATCTCTACACATCTCTACTCCTCTCTACACATCTCTACACATCTCTACTCCTCTCTACACATCTCTACTCATCTCTACACATCTCTACTCATCTCTACTCATCTCTACTCATCTCTACTCCTCTCTACACAGCTCTACACATCTCTACTCCTCTCTACATATCTCTACTCCTCTCTACACATCTCTACTCCTCTCTACTCATCTCTACTCATCTCTACACATCTCTACTCATCTCTACTCCTCTCTACATATCTCTACTCCTCTCTACACATCTCTACTCCTCTCTACTCCTCTCTACTCATCTCTACTCATCTCTACTCCTCTCTACAGATCTCTACACATCTCTACTCCTCTCTACATATCTCTACTCCTCTCTACTCCTCTCTACTCATCTCTACTCCTCTCTACACATCTCTACTCATCTCTACTCCTCTCTACACATCTCATCTCTACTCCTCTCTACACATCTCTACTCCTCTCTACACATCTCTACTCCTCTCTACACATCTCTACACATCTCTACACATCTCTACTCATCTCTACTCATCTCTACTCCTCTCTACACATCTCTACACATCTCTACTCCTCTCTACATATCTCTACTCCTCTCTACACATCTCTACTCCTCTCTACTCATCTCTACTCCTCTCTACACATCTCTACTCCTCTCTACACATCTCTACTCCTCTCTACACATCTCTACTCATCTCTACTCCTCTCTACACATCTCATCTCTACTCCTCTCTCCACATCTCTACTCCTCTCTACACATCTCTACTCCTCTCTACACATCTCTACACATCTCTACTCATCTCTACTCATCTCTACTCCTCTCTACACATCTCTACACATCTCTACTCCTCTCTACATATCTCTACTCCTCTCTACACATCTCTACTCCTCTCTACTCATCTCTACTCCTCTCTACACATCTCTACTCCTCTCTATACATCTCTACTCCTCTCTACACATCTCTACTCCTCTCTACACATCTCTACTCATCTCTACTCCTCTCTACACATCTCATCTCTACTCCTCTCTCCACATCTCTACTCCTCTCTACACATCTCATCTCTACTCCTCTCTACACATCTCTACTCCTCTCTACACATCTCTACTCCTCTCTACACATCTCTACAGATCTCTACAGATCTCTACACATCTCTACACATCTCTACTCATCTCTACTCATCTCTACTCCTCTCTACACATCTCTACACATCTCTACTCTCTACACATCTCTACTCCTCTCTACACATCTCTACTCCTCTCTACACATCTCTACTCCTCTCTACACATCTCTACTCATCTCTACTCCTCTCTACACATCTCTACGCCTCTCAACACATCTCTACTCCTCTCTACACATCTCTACAGATCTCTACACATCTCTACTCATCTCTACTCCTCTCTGCACATCTCTAGTCCTCTCTACACATCTCTACTCCTCTCTACACATCTCTACACATCTCTACTCCTCTCTACTCCTCTCTACACATCTCTACACATCTCTACACATCTCTACTCCTCTCTACACATCTCTACAGATCTCTACACATCTCTACTCCTCTCTACTCCTCTCTACACATCTCTACACATCTCTACTCCTCTCTACACATCTCTACACATCTCTACTCATCTCTACTTATCTCTACTCCTCTCTACACATCTCTACACATCTCTACTCCTCTCTACACATCTCTACTCATCTCTACTCATCTCTACTCCTCTCTACACATCTCATCTCTACACATCTCTACTCATCTCTACTCATCTCTACTCATCTCTACTCCTCTCTACACATCTCATCTCTACACATCTCTACTCCTCTCTACACATCTCTACTCATCTCTACTCATCTCTACTCCTCTCTACACATCTCATCTCTACACATCTCTACTCCTCTCTACACATCTCTACTCATCTCTACTCATCTCTACTCCTCTCTACACATCTCTACACATCTCTACAGACTCGATTATTAAACATGGATTTTGAGAGTGATACTACAGATGCTGGGATCCGATCTGTAATTTAGTCCTGTGCATTTAAAGTCATAAGGAGCATTACAGAGGCAAATTAATGCATTAAAAATCGTTTATAATGCATTATATATAAAGGCTTTAAAGTGTTACCGAAAGTTTAAATCAGAGGTTGTTTGTTAAAGCTTTTTTAGGAGCTTTCCAGACTCTCATTACGCTTTCTCAGATATTCCCTTTCATGTAGTGTGTAAAAGAGCTGTTTGTGAATGTAAAATGTCTACAAAGTTTCACAGATCAAAGTGTATGATAAATAGTTATTGTCTCCTACAAAAAACCTGATTCTGAACTGCTAAAACAAGTCGTCAGCAGTTCTAACATATCTACAGTACGTAGTTTGTAACTAATTTGCATAATGCCAGTCTATGGTCTTGATTGGTTGAACGGTGTCTCTTTGCCCCGCCCTCAAACTCTGTAGTTTATCTGAGACTGATTTGTAACTAATTTGCATAATGCCAGTCTATGGTCTTGATTGGCTGAACAGTGTCTCTTTGCCCCGCCCTCAAACTCTGTAGTTTATCTGAGACTGATTTGTAACAAATTTGCATAATGCCAGTCTATGGTCTTGATTGGCTGAACAGTGTCTTTTTGCCCCACCCTCAAACTCTGTAGTTTATCTGACACTGATTTGTAACTAATTTGCATAATGCCAGTCTATGGTCTTGATTGGCTGAACAGTGTCTTTTTGCCCCACCCTCAAACTCTGTAGTTTATCTGACACTGATTTGTAACTAATTTGCATAATGCCAGTCTATGGTCTTGATTGGCTGAACGGTGTCTCTTTGCCCCGCCCTCAAACTCTGTAGTTTATCTGACACTGATGTGTAACTAATTTGCATAATGCCAGTCTATGGTCTTGATTGGCTGAACAGTGTCTCTTTGCCCCGCCCTCAAACTCTGTAGTTTATTTGAGACTGATTTGCAACAAATTTGCATAATGCCAGCCCATTGGCAAATCCACTTTGCAAATCCACTTTGATGAGATTGATACGGTAAAACCCACGCCATCGTTACTGTTCGTATCACCGTGATCAAGAGCTGAGACTCAGATATGATGAGCATTTGGTTTCTGACCAATCACAGCAGAGCAGCTCTCAGAGAGGCGGGGCTTAGAGAGACTGAATCTAAACGAAGCGTTTCTGACTCTGAGGGAAAAGAGCTGATGCACCAGTGGATATTATGAGGAAATTAAGGTGTTTTTAACATTTGATGCATGTGAACCTGTTGTAGGAGACCCCAAAACAACATTAGGAGCCTTTAATTTTCCTTTAATGTTTGTTTTTATGCTGCTGATTGTACAGCACTCTGGTCTGCAGGTGCAGATGTAAAGTGCTTCATAAATAAAATAAAGTTAAAGCAAAGTTTAATAGCATTCAGTTCTGGACCAGCATTTTAAATTTCATTCTTTCAGAATCATATGCGCTGGGGAATCGTGCATTAAATCGTGATTTCGTTTTGCCATTAGGAGTTGTACGTTAGCGTTAGAGGAGCTCAGCTGTAAGTTTCTGATGAAACCCATCGAGACTGGGGCTTTCGGACATGCCAAAGAAAATATCGACTCCTCTGGAAAAACAATAAGCACATTACAGATCCGGTATCAGGCTGAGACTGTGATGAGGCTTCTAGACGCATGAAAGAGATGTGAAGCAGCCGCAACAACACAGTAAATAATTGCCTGAGCGTTGAAGAAATGTCAAAGCGTGACGGGATCGTATAGATATCGAGCCAAGTGACTGGCTGTTCAGATTAACACACTATATCTGTGTGATACTGTGAAAGCGTTTGATAATCATTTACATTAGTTATTTTTATATTTGATTTACATTTTCTTTTTAGTTAGTTTAAAGAATTAGTTGTTTTTTAAATATATCTACATACTTTTAGCCTTTTTTTTTGTTTTTTTCTTTTCTTTAAATTAATCTTGTTTTTTATGTCTCTATAGTTTTTATTAATTTTATTTCAGTTTTAGTCATTTTTATATTTTCTGTTTTATTTTCCTTTTGGGTTTAAGTATTATTATTTTTTTAAATATATCTATATAGTTGTATTCATTATTATTTTTCATTTTTTTTTTTCAATAGTTAAAAAAATGTCTATACTTTTATTTTTATTTCAGTTGTAGGTCTTTTTTATTTTCTATTTTAATTTTAGTTATTTTAAAGTCATTTTATTAGTTTTTTTTACTACATAGACATAATTATTATTCATTTTTATTGTAGTTTGTTAATATTTTCTGTTTTCATTTTAATTTTAAAGTCATTTTAATTAATTTTCTATATAGTTGTATTCATTTCATTTTGTTATTATTTTCTTTTAATTTAATTAATTACATTTTGATTGAAGTTTAAATCCATTTTTATTCGTTTTTTTTTTTCAAATATCTTTGTAGTTTTTCTTCATTTGTATTTCAGCTCTAGTTATTTTAGCACATCAAATTAAACTGAATGAAAATTAAAAATGTTGCCTCGGCAACTAGCTGAAATAAAGCACGTTTAAATTCTTTTTCGGTTTTATTAGTTATTTTATTTAAAGTTTATAGTTTTAGTTGACTATAATAACCCTGTACTTTATACTGTACACCCATATTTATGCATAAATACTTTTCTGTTGAAATGTGCATTATAAAACAGATGGTTTTGATTGGAAAAGTCGTGCTTGATTTCATTGTAAAACTGCATAATAATGAATGCAGCGAGTCGTTATATTGCTTGAGCCTATGGTTAATGACCTAGATACAGGAATTATTACTGCTATTAAATGCACCTTATTGAGCATTAGCATCTTATATTGCTGTTACTCCTGAATTACTGCAATGCACTTTTATTTATATACTTTGCATTCAGATTCAATATTCTATAAACTCTTGGCAGTCTGATCAAATAGCTCAATAAATCAAAGTAACTGTATTTCAGAGATAATAACCAGATGCCGCTTACAATTCATGACACGCATGATCACCACAGCAATGTAAACGTAAAAATAGAGGGAAAAAAAAACTTATTTTAAAGCCTTATTATCATATTTGAGACTCATGATTTTCTAAAAGTCCAACTAGGGATTTAGACGAGTCTTGAACTATTGCACAGCCTATAATTCACAATCAAACGGTCATAAGTGAAGATCTTGATGTAAAAATGATGCAGTGAATCTGCTTTCATCACGTCTGACTCTGAACAGAGAACATGATTGATAAAAGCACATGAAAGCACTGGTATCTGTGGGAACTGATGACAGAAAAGACTCTTTAAATAAAGCGAGAGGTTCATCCATCCTGTCGACGGCTGGGTTTCTGTGGGCTTCATCTCGCGGGTCCTTTTTTAGTTCTAATGACAAGCAAGAGTAATTCCAGTTCAAATCTTTCCTTTGAAACTAAATGAAGTGAATTCAGTAATGCGGGAAAAACGCCTGGAGCTTCTTTGTGTGGCTTTCTGACAAAATTATGGTTTAACATCCTGAAAATAAAGAAATTAAGACATCCATAAAATCGTAATTTACAGTTGTAATATAAAAATAAATTTTTTTTTTTTTTTTTTTTTTTTTTTTTTGTGGCTTTTATGAATCTTTACTGTTATATATAAGCAAAATATATGGAGATGAAGATCAGAATTTCAGAAGCACTGAATTACCATCTGTACTACGGTACCGCCACAGAGTGCAGGGCAAAAGACAATTATTTAGAGTGATTTACACACACACAACATTCACACGTCAACGATTCATACGCAGGACCATAAAACAGATGAAAAAATCCCAGTTAGTGATTCACATTTACATTTTCAAACAATGTAAAAATCCAATTTTCTAATACTCCTCTTTAGTCCAAACATTGTAACGGTAGAGCGGCCGGTTGGCATGACAACGTTTTCTCATCTTTCTCTGAGTAATGCAACATGAATTTTCAAAGTGCAATTCCTCAACAAAATTTTTTTTTCCTGAACCCTGCTTCAGTTCAGCATTTACACACATGCTAATAAACAACCAGGACCGAATCACATGCTATACACTTTAAAAAATGTTGGGTTGTGGGTGAAATATGGACCAACCCAGCTGTTTAACCCAAAGTTTGGTCCATATTTAACCCAAAATTGGGTTAAAACAACCCAGCATGTTTTAATGTATTTCAGCGCTTGTTTTCTCTGACAGTGTTTTTGCAGCTTCGGTTGACTTTATTATCCGTGCATATTTTTTTGATTTTTTGAC
>JAULUF010000025.1:37247500-37265000 GCA_031834385.1 Semotilus atromaculatus | reverse complement strand
TCATAAAGGAATTATGCTTAGGGCACCAAAATGGCTAGCAGCGGCACTGCCCTTACAGTGCGAAGGACATGAGGTGCAAACAATACTTCAATGTAATTCAGTGCTTCAGCTTTATGGAAATGCATGTTGCATAGCAAATAATGCACATCCAAAACAACACTTAAAAAGTCTTAAAGAAAGGTGTGCTGGATTGTTATTTATATCAAGAGGCAAATGCAATCAAACAAGAATGATCTAAAATGGCATATTTACACTGCAAATGAGCGTCATATAGGGCTATTGTGTGTGAGAAAAAATACTGTTTAATTCTACACAGTATAAATGCATTAAAAGTGCACAATGTCATCTATGTTTTTAAATGTTAAAATATGAATCTAAAACATGCAACTATGAAATTATAATATATATATATATAAGTAAAGACAGCTCTGATGCGTCATCATTTGACACAGAGTTAAAGCAGCATCAGAGCCGCCTCAAGTGCGTGTTTTATTCCTGCTTTTATGCTGCACTGAATGTGGAACAGAGTAAAGAATCAAACAAGATCCTTATGGATACACTCAAATAAATAATGAGTTTCAGTCTATCCAGTCTGGCTTTATTTGATTCTTTAAGGATTCGTGATGTGTCCCATTTGGATTGCTTCCAATTATGCTAGAAATACCAATAGAAACCCGCGAGGATTTATTCGACTATAGGGAAGGAGCGCAGAAAGCCCTTATACAACAAGTTTTCCTTAAAGGCGCATCGCTGGATTTCCTGCTCGTGTGAAATGCATCATCAGCTTAGTGGTGACTGGAAGCTTTTAGGTTTAAACCTGACTAGAGCCGAGCCTGTAATAAGTGAGCTGTGTGTGGTTCGACTAAATGAGTAATTAGTGAGTGTGTGTGTGTGAGGGCACTTGTTTGTTCGCCCCCTTCATTCTTCATGGCATCGCGACGCGTCGCTTTTACGCGCGGCTTCTTCATGACTGTCGATCTGCACTGGGACTCATGTTGGGAATATCAGCGCGTGGAAGTGATTTAACGAGGATTTTTCCAGCGCAATGGCATCGGATCGTCCGTAGTGGCGCGAGCTCACAGACGCCGAATGTTCACCGAAGACTGGGACTCCATCGACTGGGAGGTCAGAACGATTTATCATTCGAAATATGACGTGCATGCTTCTGTTGTGAACGTTCGATCGAATTGTATTGAATTGTATTGTGATAAGTGCGATGCTCGGGGAAACAGCGAGGGATGCTGATGATGCGCGAGAGAAACGAGAGGTGTGTGTGCGTAGAAAATCAAAGTCGATGTTATGCATTAGACGACTTTAATCCGGATTTAATTGACTCGTGCGTGAGGATGAGATGCGATGCGATATATTGGGTGTTTGTGTGGAGACCGAAGTGAAAGTGCAGCTGATCTCGTGATGCTTTAAACTTCACGCGTTAAAGAAGGGGATATTGTTGCATTGCCATTCAGATGCTGTTTATTGTTTAGCTCTGCTGTGCCTGTGAGCTTGTGAAAGAAAGCGTGTGTGTGTGTGTGAGAGAGAGAGAGAGAGAGAGAGAGAGAGAGCGCTGATGCAGTCACCACACCCGCAGTCCGCAGTGTCTGAGAAAAAGAGGCTTTGAAACCGTTTGCGACACATTTATATCCCATCCTCTTCATGATCCTGATGATCTGCCGGTGTTTCTGCTGGGAATGTGTTTCTGGACCTGTTGCTCAGTCTCATCACTGCAGCTTTAGTTCTGGTGGAGATCTCTGGTGTTCCAGTTCTTCATGAACACAGCCAATCCTCTCATGCTAGAGGGATTTAATCTTGTGAATGATAAAGATTTTTGTACAGTTTATCTACATCAGAGCCGTCACTGCTGGTCAATTGCACTGATAGAATATTGGTGCTCTGATAATATGATCAAATAATTTGAATATGACCAAATATTACTCTTATCTCAATAAATACAAGTGATAATGGAAACTGAAAATAAGTTTTTTCAAAAAGTTTCTGAGAAAAAAACAAAACTGTTTGCTATAGGCATAAACATTAAGTTTGAACAATGCAAGAATTACCAGATTTGGTTTGAATCAATTTTATGAAAATAACACAAAAAGGTACAATAATACAATTACACTTTGGTCTGTTTTGTGGAGAATATGACAAAACTACTGATGATCTACAGTAAAAATGCATGTGAGATTAAAGCAACAGGTTCAGAAAGCCTTGATCTGATCTCAGATCTTCGAACGTGCATCACGTCGGCTTTAGGCATTGTGATTTACTGTATTTATTTAGTTGTTCCCATATCTATTACAGTGATACACACTATTACAAGCCATGCTTGTTTCTGATCAGAGAAATTAGATCTTTCTTTCTTTCACAAAAGTATTCTGGAAAACCATCTGTATCGTAATTGGCTTTCTGAACCGGATGCATTTTTACTGTAGATCATCAGTAGTTTTGTCATATTCTCCACAAAACAGAGCGAAATGTAATTGTATTATTGTACCTTTTTGTGTTATTTTCATAAAACTGATCAAATCTGGTATTCTTTGCATTGTTCAAACTTAATGTTTGTGCATATGAAACAGTTGATTTTCCATTATCACCTGTGTGTATTGAGACAAAAGATGTAATATTTGGTCATATTCCGATTATTTAATCATATTATCAGAGCATATTCTACGCTAAAGGAGTAATAATCTGATTATTAAATATGTAGAGCTGAATTGACAGACTAAATCACGAAATGAAGGAAAAAATCTCATATTTTTATGGGATGTGTTTGATATTTCAATAGCCCTGGTGTGTGTGTGAATGTCTTTATGGACTTTATTCAGAAAATAATGGTTGCTATATAATGCTGATGCACATTCGGCTCTGGCGTTTGGAAGGTAAATAATTGATAGAGGTCATAATAAACTCTTTGATGCAGCCATCTTGTGTCCGTGGTTTACGGAGATGTAATCGAGGAGAACAGGTCTGGACTCTGAAGTGTGTGTACTGTGTGTTTCACCTTGACGTCTCTTACACACCTGCGCTTATGGATTTCACAATCCTACTTATTCCCTGTGTTATGCATGACAGAATAGGCCAGATTTACAATCACGGCGTATTTACAGACGCCAATGATGCATGAACATTCAGCTGGAGTAAATGTCTCGTCTTTAGTGTTCCCAACGCAAACCCTGCTGAAATATAGAGCTATGTTAATGTTTATATCTTATTATTATCATGCCTTAATAGAGCTATGTAACAATGAAACCATAATGCCACGTGCACTGAAGGAAACTGTGCAAGAATATTTGCTTATCTACTAATTCTAATCAAATAATTTTTATGATCGCTGTATGTAAGTCAATTTTATTTAGATAGCGCTTTTCGCATCACGTTGTTTCAAAAACATGTTAATGTTTATATTATTATTTTTGTATATAAAGCTGAATATGTAATATATCTGACTTTATTTATACAGTTTGGTGATGATAGTTACATTTTGACGATATAACAATCAGACCAGCAAGATTTTCTACATACTGTATTGCTTTACACGATTATACTGTGTATTTATATAAATAAAGTTAGATATACTTATTTATCAGTGTTGTACATATTGCTGGGTGATAATATAGTTTACAATATACGGAGGCAAAATTAGATATGTTATACAGTATACAAGTTTATATATACCGTAAAGCTGGGCGATAGTTACTTTAGACAAGATTATAATCAGGCAGTTGAGATTTGCTATAGTACAGCTGAAACTCGAAAAATTTGAATATCGTGCAAAAGTTATAATTTTGATGATTATGTCTTACAGCTTATGAAAACCCCAAATTCAAAATCTCCGAAAATGTTAATATTTCATGAAATAAAAAAATAAAAAAAGAATTTTAAGTACAGAAATGTCGGCCCTCTGAAAAGTATAATCATGATATGTATATAGTTATATATACTAAATATATTAGTTTCACCTTTTAATTTGAATTACTGAAATACATGAACTTTTGCACGATATTCTAATATTTCGACCT
This sequence comes from Semotilus atromaculatus, assembly GCA_031834385.1. Taxonomy (NCBI): domain Eukaryota; kingdom Metazoa; phylum Chordata; class Actinopteri; order Cypriniformes; family Leuciscidae; genus Semotilus; species Semotilus atromaculatus. The sequence goes on along the minus strand of JAULUF010000025.1, from coordinate 37,260,981 downwards.
GTATATATTGCTTTATGCTGACATAATTGTAGTAGTTGTATAATTCATTATTAATCTGTTATTTGGTGGTGATTATGAAATGTATATGAGGACCTGAGAAGTTAGAAATGCAGTTTGAGTCATGAACTATTTTTTATACATCTCAGAATGTTTATTTTAGTCTATATTTCTCTGTTAGCTCCGTCACACAGAGACGCGCTGGTGTGTTCGCCCACAGACGGGAACGAACGTGTTTATCATCAGGACGTGTGTGTGAATGCGTGATGTTTTTGGACTGGATAAAAACAGACTCACACATGTTTAGTTGATAACTGGTGCATTATTAGCGCAGCGCTGCGTTACTGCAGCATTATCGTGTGTTTCAGGAGATCGGACAGGACACTTCTCTCGGGACGGTATCTCGCCGTCACATTGACAAGGACTAAAGTACTTGAGCTGCACAATATTGGAAAAAGCAGAGGATTTTTCGTTTTTCTGCGATGTACTGTATATACTGAGATATTAAAACATGCAGGTATAATCGCCAGATGACTTGAATCGCTCTGTTTGGAAAGAATGCATCATTTTTGTTGTGATTTTGTTGTCATAGTTCATTTGCATAGTGAATTAAAAATTATAATAATGAAATAGAATTATTGACTTTTTATGGCAAAATCCAAAAATTTTGGAAAAGTATCACTGGAAAAAAATATTCCTTGAAGACGTAAATGAAACGAAGATTATTGGAGGTTTTTTGACAAGAAAACACTGTAATAGTTTTTCTTCCTCAATGTCGTGTTTAATTAAATGTTACTTGCTGTTGTGGAAATTGCACCATGTTTTTTTCAGTGCAATAGGTATTAAACTACTAGCCGTAATATTAAACGTGGGAAAGCAATTTGTTTTGCAACATTTTTGTTGAGAAATAAAAAAAATGTTAATCATGAGATGTGAAAAATGTTTCAAATAATTCCTGCAGCAAATTTTCAGGTATTTAAAAAAAAAAGAAGTAATTCTCTCTATTCGAGTTTTCATAGGCCACATTCACACTGTTTTTGACGAATATAAAATATGAATCATGATTTTATTGCGATTATTATTAAAAATTAAAGAATACAAATATTTTATTTTATTATAAAATTACAATACTAATATTTCAAAGATTTTTTCGGAACAATGTCTTTTCGTAGAAACAATAACAGTGAATGTTTAACAGTAGCTGACGTCAGTGTACGCTGTAGATTTACAGTGTTTGGTGGTTGTGGTCCCTGACGGATCCCATCGCTTCACGTTCTCGTCACTGTAGCAAGTTTTGCGTTCCGAATATTAGTTTCATAGTTCTGTTTGATCTCAAAAGATCAAAGAATTTAATTCCTCAGTACAAATGTTTCGAGACAAGTTGCTTTAATTCTTTAATTCTACACGGTTAGTCATAGTTTAATACCTAATGCACTGAGAGGGAATTTAACAAAGAAACGGCACATCGAACCAGCATGACTTTTTGAAGTGTAAGACTGAAATAGTATTTTCATGAGAAAAGCACAGAGCATTCTTGATTATTATGGTTGTGAAAGCTTGGTTCTGGGTGTATTGGTTTAATCTCTTGTATTTCCCTGTGGACAGCCGTTTGCTAATAAATGCTGATTGTTTGTCTCTGAATGATCAGATCTAAAGTGCGATCCGTCACTTCTCCCCGTCAGCAGATCGGTGTGTTCGATGTGTATAAACCTGGACACACACACGTCTCTCCTGTAAATTACACTCCTCCTCTGCTGAGACTCTCACAAATGAACGCAGTCGGTTTAATGTACTTTGTTGAACGCGTGAGACCGGAAGGAGGAGTTTATGAACGTCACTGATGATGGCTGGTGGTTTGAGGGATTAGTTGTGGATTTTTCAGATTTTTGTGATATTTGTGATGGTTTCAGATTCTGGTGTCAGTTTCATGTTTAGACTCACTTTGATTGTCATTAACTACCTAAGGAGTCCTTTAATTATTTCTCTGTTGAATTCTTTTCTTTTTTTTCTTCTTTTTAAAAAAATGTTTTCTTCCCCTTGATACTTTCTGACACATCATAATGTTTATGGTCAATTTGAGTAGTTTGACCACCTAAAGATGCTTTTCTTTTATTATTATTTTTTCTTTTCTTTTTTCTTCAGATCCTCTCAGGTGTGTCGGTTTAACGTTCAGGGTCATTTACTACCTAAAGAGTCTTATTTATTTATTTCAGTTTTTTGTTCTTTTATTAATTTTTTTTTTTATATCAGTAATTTATTTTATTTTATGTTTTATTTTATTTAGCAGTAGGGGTAAATAGGGGTCACTTTTAGTAAGTACCTAAAGAAGCCTTTTTCCTTATTTTATTTCCAGATACTCTCTGGTGTGTCAGTTTAATATTTATGGTCACTTTTGAGTAAGCAGTTGTTAGTTTGACTAACGAGTCCTTTGTTTATATTTATTTTAATTAGCAGCCATTTAATATGAGGGGAAATGTACAGTACAATCAGTTGATGATTATCATAAATGTGCACAGGGTAAAATAAGACCCTTATTTCAGGAGTTAATTCTGCAATAATGACCTACTGACTGCACGTTATCTCTTTAAATCAAACTAATGATTTAAATTGACTGAATCAATGACAGTAAGGGAGTGTTTAGGCAGATGTCTCCATATATCACTTTTGTGGGTTTTCTCTATCAATAGAGCCCTCTCGCTCCTCTGATGGGATGTGAAATGTTTTTTCCTCAATGTGAACCACAGCCTCCAGAGACACCATGGTTTGACCTTTTGACCTCTGAGCAGCTGACCTTTTGACCTCTGAGCAGCTGACCTTTTGACCTCTGAGCAGCTGACCTTTTGACCCTATTTTGTTAGATTTAACAAAAATAATCGGTTCGTCATAACCTGTTCTAGGGTCTGTTTAATATGCCATACTATCCGCTGTTACTGTAAATGCTTCTGCTTAAGTTTGCAATGACATCAAGTCAATTTTATTTGTGCAGAGTTTTTAACAATACACAGAAAAGATGATTTACAGAAATTCACAATGTTACTGTTTTTAATACGTTAATGTCTTATAGTCCACATTGAGCAGATTACAGCTGGGCGATAATACAGTTTCCATGTGGCGACAATATGAACGATCAATCAGATAAGATTTACTATGTAGTAATAAATAGTTGAGTGTACTGCATAAATAATGAATTTATGTGTATTTTATTTTTTTTCTTTTATCTGTATTTTTTAAATAATTTTAGACTATTTTTATTTACATATAAATTTTTATATACTTTTTTTTATATTTTAAAAAAATAATGTAAAGCATCATCATTATTAGTATTATTATTATTATTAATATAGGGGTTTTAGGGTGAAACATGAACATGGACATTTTTTATATACTTTTTTTTATATTTAAAAAAAATAATGTAAAGCACCATTATTATTAATATAGGGTTTTTAGGGTGAAACATGAACATGGTGTGTACGTGGGGATTCGAGTTTAAATGCTAACGTTCAGTATTATGTCTGGACACACTCCACACACACACACAGTTTACGCTAATTTCTCGAGTGTTTTCCGCACAACAGAATTTAAACGAGCTTCCACTTTATGAATCAGACTTGATGCCAATAGTGCAATATCTCATTTGTGAGTGAGACTTGAATAATCTGTACAGACCAGAAAAACAGTTCAGGGTAATTCAATTTTATTATAGTGACTCAAATTACCCCACACGTGGCAGAGACCAGCTGACGAAGAACATTTATGACTGAAGCTCCTGGCCTCAGCGTCTGTGCGCTCGTGTGTATTTGAGGACTTCTATGGACTGTTGTATAATTACAGCAGTAAAACTGATGGATCGTTGCCCTTTGTGTTCTCTTATAGATGATAAGGATTCTGCGTAAATGACTACTGTGTAATTTTGTTATAAAATGATGAGCAGCACCAGAGTCCTCCTGTTCTGGGTGTTTCATTGGCGTTCCTCCTCTTGTTAAAGTGTGTGTTGTTCATCTGTGAAGCCGACGTCCCTCCGCGGTCTCAGGATGAAGGGTTCGGGATCATTAAAAACACACTCTCTGCTCGAGGGTCGTTTAAGGGCGAATCAAACCCTGTTAAGAACTGTCTTGGTTGTTGATTTTGTGGAAGCTGCAGATTCGTGGCAAAGCCTTTAATTTATTCTGTTTTAAAGCAGAGAAACATCATTATATAACAGTAATTAGAAACATCATTGAGAATTATTTAAATAAGGGGGGAAAACTCTAGTGTTGCAGGTCTGTGTGTTTCTCTCTCTGTGTGTGTGTGTGTGTGTGTGTGTGTGTGTGTGTTACAGTAGTGTGGCGGGTCTGTGTGTTTCTCTGTGTGTGTGTGTTACAGTAGTGTGGCGGGTCTGTGTGTTTCTCTGTGTGTGTGTGTTACAGTAGTTTGGAGGGTCTGTGTGTTTCTCTGTGTGTGTGTTACAGTAGTGTGGCGGGTCTGTGTGTTTCTCTGTGTGTGTGTTACAGTAGTGTGGCGGGTCTGTGTGTTTCTCTGTGTGTGTGTGTTACAGTAGTTTGGAGGGTCTGTGTGTTTCTCTGTGTGTGTGTTACAGTAGTGTGGCGGGTCTGTGTGTTTCTCTGTGTGTGTGTGTTACAGTAGTTTGGAGGGTCTGTGGTTTCTCTGTGTGTGTTACAGTAGTGTGGCGGGTCTGTGTGTTTCTCTGTGTGTGTGTTACAGTAGTGTGGCGGGTCTGTGTGTTTCTCTGTGTGTGTGTTACAGTAGTGTGGCGGGTCTGTGTGTTTCTCTGTGTGTGTGTGTTACAGTAGTGTGGCGGGTCTGTGTGTTTATGTGTGTGTGTGTTACAGTAGTGTGGCGGGTCTGTGTGTTTCTCTGTGTGTGTGTGTTACAGTAGTGTGGCGGGTCTGTGTGTTTCTCTGTGTGTGTGTGTTACAGTAGTTTGGAGGGTCTGTGTGTTTCTCTGTGTGTGTGTTACAGTAGTGTGGCGGGTCTGTGTGTTTCTCTGTGTGTGTGTTACAGTAGTGTGGCGGGTCTGTGTGTTTCTGTGTGTGTGTGTTACAGTAGTGTGGCGGGTCTGTGTGTTTCTCTGTGTGTGTGTTACAGTAGTGTGGCGGGTCTGTGTGTTTCTCTGTGTGTGTGTTACAGCAGTGTGGCGGGTCTGTGTGTTTCTCTGTGTGTGTGTGTGTTACAGTAGTGTGGAGGGTCTGTGTGTTTCTCTGTGTGTGTGTTACAGTAGTGTGGCGGGTCTGTGTGTTTCTCTGTGTGTGTGTGTTACAGTAGTTTGGAGGGTCTGTGTGTTTCTCTGTGTGTGTGTTACAGTAGTGTGGCGGGTCTGTGTGTTTCTCTGTGTGTGTGTTACAGTAGTGTGGCGGGTCTGTGTGTTTCTCTGTGTGTGTGTTACAGTAGTGTGGCGGGTCTGTGTGTTTCTCTGTGTGTGTGTTACAGTAGTGTGGCCGGTCTGTGTGTTTCTCTGTGTGTGTGTTACAGTAGTGTGGCGGGTCTGTGTGTTTCTGTGTGTGTGTGTTACAGTAGTGTGGCGGGTCTGTGTGTTTCTCTGTGTGTGTGTTACAGTAGTGTGGCGGGTCTGTGTGTTTCTCTGTGTGTGTGTGTTACAGGAGTGTGGCGGGTCTGTGTGTTTCTCTGTGTGTGTGTTACAGTAGTGTGGCGGGTCTGTGTGTTTCTCTGTGTGTGTGTGTTACAGTAGTGTGGCGGGTCTGTGTGTTTCTCTGTGTGTGTGTGTTACAGTAGTGTGGCGGGTCTGTGTGTTTCTCTGTGTGTGTGTTACAGTAGTGTGGCGGGTCTGTGTGTTTCTCTGTGTGTGTGTGTTACAGTAGTGTGGCAGGTCTGTGTGTTTCTCTGTGTGTGTGTGTTACAGTAGTGTGGCGGGTCTGTGTGTTTCTCTGTGTGTGTGTGTTACAGGAGTGTGGCGGGTCTGTGTGTTTCTCTGTGTGTGTGTGTTACAGTAGTGTGGCGGGTCTGTGTGTTTCTCTGTGTGTGTGTGTTACAGTAGTGTGGCGGGTCTGTGTGTTTCTCTGTGTGTGTGTGTTACAGGAGTGTGGCGGGTCTGTGTGTTTCTCTGTGTGTGTGTGTTACAGTAGTGTGGCGGGTCTGTGTGTTTCTCTGTGTGTGTGTTACAGTAGTGTGGCGGGTCTGTGTGTTTCTCTGTGTGTGTGTGTTACAGTAGTGTGGCGGGTCTGTGTGTTTCTCTGTGTGTGTGTGTGTTACAGTAGTGTGGCGGGTCTGTGTGTTTCTCTGTGTGTGTGTGTTACAGGAGTGTGGCGGGTCTGTGTGTTTCTCTGTGTGTGTGTGTTACAGTAGTGTGGCGGGTCTGTGTGTGTTACAGTAGTGTGGCGGGTCTGTGTGTTTCTCTGTGTGTGTGTGTTACAGTAGTGTGGCGGGTCTGTGTGTTTCACTGTGTGTGTATTACAGTAGTGTTGCTGGTCTGTGTGTTTCTCTGTGTGTGTGTGTTACAGTAGTGCGGCGGGTCTGTGTGTTTCTCTGTGTGTGTGTGTTACAGTAGTGCGGCGGGTCTGTGTGTTTCTCTGTGTGTGTGTGTTACAGCAGTGTGGCGGGTCTGTGTGTTTCTCTGTGTGTGTGTGTTACAGTAGTGTGGCGGGTCTGTGTGTTTCTCTGTGTGTGTGTTACAGTAGTGTGGCGGGTCTGTGTGTTTCTCTGTGTGTGTGTTACAGTAGTGTGGCGGGTCTGTGTGTTTCTCTGTGTGTGTGTTACAGTAGTGCGGCGGGTCTGTGTGTTTCTCTGTGTGTGTGTGTTACAGTAGTGCGGCGGGTCTGTGTGTTTCTCTGTGTGTGTGTTACAGTAGTGTGGCAGGTCTGTGTGTTTCTCTGTGTGTGTGTGTTACAGTAGTGCGGCGGGTCTGTGTGTTTCTCTGTGTGTGTGTTACAGTAGTGTGGCAGGTCTGTGTGTTTCTCTCTGTGTGTGTGTTACAGTAGTGTGGCGGGTCTGTGTGTTTCTGTGTGTGTGTTACAGCAGTGTGGCGGGTCTGTGTGTTTCTCTGTGTGTGTGTGTTACAGTAGTGTGGCGGGTCTGTGTGTTTCTCTGTGTGTGTGTTACAGTAGTGTGGCGGGTCTGTGTGTTTCTCTGTGTGTGTGTTACAGTAGTGCGGCGGGTCTGTGTGTTTCTCTGTGTGTGTGTGTTACAGCAGTGTGGCAGGTCTGTGTGTTTCTCTGTGTGTGTGTTACAGTAGTGTGGCGGGTCTGTGTGTTTCTCTGTGTGTGTGTTTCAGTAGTGTGGCAGGTCTGTATGTTTCTCTGTGTGTGTGTGTTACAGTAGTGCGGCGGGTCTGTGTGTTTCTCTGTGTGTGTGTGTTACAGTAGTGTGGCAGGTCTGTGTGTTTCTCTGTGTGTGTGTTACAGTAGTGTGGCGGGTCTGTGTGTTTCTCTGTGTGTGTGTGTGTGTGTGTGTTACAGTAGTGTGGCGGGTCTGTGTGTGTTACAGCAGTGTGGCGGGTCTGTGTGTTTCACTGTGTGTGTATTACAGTAGTGTTGCTGGTCTGTGTGTTTCTCTGTGTGTGTGTTACAGTAGTGTGGCGGGTCTGTGTGTTTCTCTGTGTGTGTGTTGCAGTAGTGTGGCGGGTCTGTGTGTTTCTCTGTGTGTGTGTGTGTGTGTGTACAGTAGTGTGGCGGGTCTGTGTGTGTTACAGTAGTGTGGCGGGTCTGTGTGTTTCTCTGTGTGTGTGTGTTACAGTAGTGCGGCGGGTCTGTGTGTTTCTCTGTGTGTGTGTTACAGCAGTGTGGCGGGTCTGTGTGTTTCTCTGTGTGTGTGTGTTACAGTAGTGTGGCGGGTCTGTGTGTTTCTCTGTGTGTGTGTTGCAGTAGTGTGGCGGGTCTGTGTGTTTCTCTGTGTGTGTGTGTTACAGTAGTTTGGCGGGTCTGTGTGTTTCTCTGTGTGTGTGTTACACTAGTGTTGCTGGTCTATGTGTTTCTCTGTGTGTGTGTTACAGTAGTGTGGCGGGTCTGTGTGTTTCACTGTGTGTGTATTACAGTAGTGTTGCTGGTCTGTGTGTTTGTGTGTGTGTTACAGTAGTGTTGCTGGTCTGTGTGTTTCTCTGTGTGTGTGTTACAGTAGTGTTGCTGGTCTGTGTGTTTGTGTGTGTGTTACAGTAGTGTGGCGGGTCTGTGTGTTTCTCTGTGTGTGTGTTACACTAGTGTTGCTGGTCTGTGTGTTTCTCTGTGTGTGTGTGTTACAGTAGTGTGGCGGGTCTGTGTGTTTCACTGTGTGTGTATTACAGTAGTGTTGCTGGTCTGTGTGTTTGTGTGTGTGTTACAGTAGTGTTGCTGGTCTGTGTGTTTCTCTGTGTGTGTGTTACAGTAGTGTTGCTGGTCTGTGTGTTTGTGTGTGTGTTACAGTAGTGTGGCGGGTCTGTGTGTTTCTCTGTGTGTGTGTGTTACAGTAGTGTGGCAGGTCTGTGTGTTTCTCTGTGTGTGTGTTACAGTAGTGTGGCGGGTCTGTGTGTTTCTCTGTGTGTGTGTTACAGTAGTGTGGCGGGTCTGTGTGTTTCTCTGTGTGTGTGTGTTACAGTAGTGCGGCGGGTCTGTGTGTTTCTCTGTGTGTGTGTTACAGTAGTGCGGCGGGTCTGTGTGTTTCTCTGTGTGTGTGTGTTACAGCAGTGTGGCGGGTCTGTGTGTTTCTCTGTGTGTGTGTTACAGTAGTGTGGCAGGTCTGTGTGTTTCTCTGTGTGTGTGTTACAGTAGTGTGGCGGGTCTGTGTGTTTCTCTGTGTGTGTGTTACAGTAGTGTGGCGGGTCTGTGTGTTTCTCTGTGTGTGTGTGTTACAGGAGTGTGGCAGGTCTGTGTGTTTCTCTGTGTGTGTGTGTTACAGTAGTGTGGCGGGTCTGTGTGTTTCTCTGTGTGTGTGTGTTACAGTAGTGTGGCGGGTCTGTGTGTTTCTCTGTGTGTGTGTTACAGTAGTGTGGCGGGTCTGTGTGTTTCTCTGTGTGTGTGTGTTACAGGAGTGTGGCGGGTCTGTGTGTTTCTCTGTGTGTGTGTGTTACAGTAGTGTGGCAGGTCTGTGTGTTTCTCTGTGTGTGTGTTACAGTAGTGCGGCGGGTCTGTGTGTTTCTGTGTGTGTGTGTGTTACAGTAGTGCGGCGGGTCTGTGTGTTTCTCTGTGTGTGTGTGTTACAGTAGTGTGGCAGGTCTGTGTGTTTCTCTGTGTGTGTGTTACAGTAGTGTGGCAGGTCTGTGTGTTTCTCTGTGTGTGTGTTACAGTAGTGTGGCGGGTCTGTGTGTTTCTCTGTGTGTTTGTTACAGGAGTGTGGCAGGTCTGTGTGTTTCTCTGTGTGTGTGTTACAGTAGTGTGGCGGGTCTGTGTGTTTCTCTGTGTGTGTGTGTTACAGTAGTGTGGCGGGTCTGTGTGTTTCTCTGTGTGTGTGTGTTACAGTAGTGTGGCGGGTCTGTGTGTTTCTCTGTGTGTGTGTTACAGTAGTGTGGCAGGTCTGTGTGTTTCTCTGTGTGTGTGTTACAGTAGTGTGGCGGGTCTGTGTGTTTCTCTGTGTGTGTGTTACAGTAGTGTGGCAGGTCTGTGTGTTTCTCTGTGTGTGTTACAGTAGTGCGGCGGGTCTGTGTGTTTCTCTGTGTGTGTGTTACAGTAGTGTGGCGGGTCTGTGTGTTTCTCTGTGTGTGTGTGTTACAGTAGTGTGGCAGGTCTGTGTGTTTCTCTGTGTGTGTGTGTTACAGTAGTGTGGCGGGTCTGTGTGTTTCTCTGTGTGTGTGTTACAGTAGTGTGGCAGGTCTGTGTGTTTCTCTGTGTGTGTGTTACAGTAGTGCGGCGGGTCTGTGTGTTTCTCTGTGTGTGTGTTACAGGAGTGTGGCAGGTCTGTGTGTTTCTCTGTGTGTGTGTTACAGTAGTGCGGCGGGTCTGTGTGTTTCTCTGTGTGTGTGTTACAGGAGTGTGGCAGGTCTGTGTGTTTCTCTGTGTGTGTGTTACAGTAGTGTGGCGGGTCTGTGTGTTTCTCTGTGTGTGTGTTACAGTAGTGTGGCAGGTCTGTGTGTTTCTCTGTGTGTGTGTTACAGTAGTGCGGCGGGTCTGTGTGTTTCTCTGTGTGTGTGTTACAGGAGTGTGGCGGGTCTGTGTGTTTCTCTGTGTGTGTGTTACAGTAGTGTGGCGGGTCTGTGTGTTTCTCTGTGTGTGTGTTACAGTAGTGCGGCGGGTCTGTGTGTTTCTCTGTGTGTGTGTTACAGGAGTGTGGCGGGTCTGTGTGTTTCTCTGTGTGTGTGTTACAGTAGTGTGGCGGGTCTGTGTGTTTCTGTGTGTGTGTGTGTTACAGTAGTGCGGCGGGTCTGTGTGTTTCTCTGTGTGTGTGTGTTACAGTAGTGTGGCGGGTCTGTGTGTTTCTCTGTGTGTGTGTTACAGTAGTGTGGCAGGTCTGTGTGTTTCTCTGTGTGTGTGTTACAGTAGTGCGGCGGGTCTGTGTGTTTCTCTGTGTGTGTGTTACAGGAGTGTGGCGGGTCTGTGTGTTTCTCTGTGTGTGTGTTACAGTAGTGTGGCGGGTCTGTGTGTTTCTCTGTGTGTGTGTTACAGGAGTGTGGCGGGTCTGTGTGTTTCTCTGTGTGTGTGTTACAGTAGTGCGGCAGGTCTGTGTGTTTCTCTGTGTGTGTGTGTTACAGTAGTGTGGCGGGTCTGTGTGTTTCTCTGTGTGTGTGTTACAGTAGTGTGGCGGGTCTGTGTGTTTCTCTGTGTGTGTGTTACAGGAGTGTGGCGGGTCTGTGTGTTTCTCTGTGTGTGTGTTACAGTAGTGCGGCAGGTCTGTGTGTTTCTCTGTGTGTGTGTGTTACAGTAGTGTGGCGGGTCTGTGTGTTTCTCTGTGTGTGTGTTACAGTAGTGCGGCGGGTCTGTGTGTTTCTCTGTGTGTGTGTTACAGTAGTGCGGCGGGTCTGTGTGTTTCTCTGTGTGTGTGTTACAGGAGTGTGGCGGGTCTGTGTGTTTCTCTGTGTGTGTGTTACAGTAGTGCGGCAGGTCTGTGTGTTTCTCTGTGTGTGTGTTACAGTAGTGTGGCAGGTCTGTGTGTTTCTCTGTGTGTGTGTTACAGTAGCGTGGCAGGTCTGTGTGTGTGTGTGTGTATGATTATGATTTGTATATGTGTATATGATTATGATTGTATATGGACATAGCCTTTTTAGAAAAAATGACTAAATACCAACCCCTCCTTGCAAAGATCAATGACCTAGGCTATATATGTAAGTTTGTGGCATTGATATTTGGCAGCCTGGGACATGTCCACAAATCGGCTGTTAGTGGACTAAGACTGGCAGGGCTACCAAAAGGAAAGTCTAAACAGCTGGCAAAATGTTGCTCTATATCGGCTGTGATCGGCAGCCTTGCTGTGTGGCGTAAGAGATGTTTTATGTACCCTTGAATGTCAAAGCTGTGTTATCTCTGAGAAATATTTGAACCCTTTCTGTAAGAAATTTGATTGGCGGATTCAAATAAAGAAATCATGTGTATGTTACAGTAGCGTGGCAGGTCTGTGTGTGTGTGTGTGTGTGTGTGTGTTACAGTAGCGTGGCAGGTCTGCTGTAGGGCAGTGTGAGAGAAGAGAGATGTCTGGGTCACAGTCACTCAGTCTTCATTCATCCAGACTGACTGGAGATCAGAGCGGCTCGACAACATCAGGCTTTTCAGATGCCGGCTCTGAGCAGAACATATTCAGTGGTCTTCAACAGTTCGCCCAAAATGATCGCTTTATCATTCAGTATTTATTTCATTGTATTAATTTTATATTATGTATGGATGTATTTATTTATGTATTTATTTGTTTGTTTGTTTATTTATTTATTTATTTGTCACTATATAAAAGCGGTACAGCAGTTATTTATTTTAGGTTTGTTTATTTATTTAACATTTATTTATCAGTATTTTTTAGTCAGTAAATAGATTTTTTTATTCTGTTAATTCAGCTGAAATGCATTACATTAAATACAGCCATGATGGATTTGATTGATTTTACATGAATACTTTAAATATTTATTTTAAATAATTATTTAGCATATTTTATTATAATTATTTTGCTTTATAATAACAAGAATTGATGAGATATTTACTCGCCTATTAAACGTTCGCAGTTTTAGATTAATCATTATTTGAAGGAAGAAGAAGCTCCTGCTCCGTATAATACGTTGCTTGTACACACAGATGTGCATTAGTGACTCATCATGTGCATGTGTGTCGATCTCGCGCTCAGCACCGCGTCGTCTGATGCTAACACCCGCGGGGCACATGAGCGATGCGCCGGACTATCAAACCTGAAATCTAATCTGTGTGCTGAGATTAGCCGTCGAGCGGGCCACACCGCGTCCTAATGAGCGGCCCACATGCAAATGTCTTCGGGACGGGCGGAGACGCCACTTACGGGCCAGATAGAAGAGCTGTCAGTGTGTGAGATTGGACCGTCATGCACGACGTAATCAAACAGTGGAGAGAGATTGCACAGAGCTGGAAGCGTAGAAAGCGGCGTACATAAGGCCATGCTCAAATGATGATGGATTCTGGTGCGCAGAATCGTGTCTTTATGAATGTGTTGTTTTTTGTTGTTTTAATGCAGCCATGAAGGGGAAAATGTTCTAGCTTAATGTCAGTGAAAAATCAAATGTTTTTCCTTTAGTAATTTCTTGAAAATATGTTCCTGTCCTATTTCAGCCAAAAATTAAAAGCAAAAAATGAAGGCTTTTTCCCCACATTATAACATTATTTTCATGATAATTCAGCACAATTTCTTTGATGCCTTTGTTTTATTTTTTTGATTTTGAACAAACTAATAATCAAATTATTTTGCTTTATATTGCAAGACGCTAGCTCTCTGTCGAGTGGAAGTTAGTCGTGGACGCTAGGTCTCTGTCGAGTGGAAGTTAGTCGCGGATGCTAGCTCTCTGTCGAGTGGAAGTTAGCCACGGACGCTAGCTCTCTGTCGAGTGGATGTTAGTCGTGGACGCTAGCTCTCTGTAGAGTGGAAGTTAGTCGCGGATGCTAGCTCTCTGTCGAGTGGAAGTTAGTCGCAGATCCTAGCTCTCTGCCGAGTGGAAGTTAGCAACAGACGCTAGCTCTCTGTCGAGTGGAAATTAGTCGCGGACGCTAGCTCTCTGTCGAGTGGAAGTTAGCCGTGAACGCTAGCTCTCTGTCGAGTGCAAGTTAGCCGTGGACGCTAGCTCTCTGTCGAGTGGAAGTTAGCCGTGGACGCTAGCTCTCTGTCGAGTGGAAGTTAGTCGTGGACGCTAGCTCTCTGTCGAGTGGAAGTTAGTCGCGGACGCTAGCTCTCTGTCGAGTGGAAGTTAGTCGCGGACGCTAGCTCTCTGTTGAGTGGAAGTTAGTCGCGGACGCTAGCTCTCTGTCGAGTGGAAGTTAGCAACGGACGCTAGCTCTCTGTCGAGTGGAAGTTAGTCGTGGACGCTAGCTCTCTGTTGAGTGGAAGTTAGCCGCGGTCGCTAGCTCTCGGCATCTCGAAAACGCCACGCTGACATTGATCCTCGTTTTAGTTCTCCTTTTGTCCCA
>JAULUF010000025.1:37225000-37240000 GCA_031834385.1 Semotilus atromaculatus | reverse complement strand
AAACGCTCGGCCAATCACAACACACTGCTCCAGCCGACCAATCAGAGCACAGTGTGCTTTTCAGAAGGAGGGGCTTCATAGAGACAGGAAGTAAACAGAGCGTTACCAGAGAATGTCTAATAGAAGAGAATTGGCACTCTCTGGTTACTTCCGGGTTCTGGACTGGCTGCAGTAACACGTCTCTGTCCATGCGGGGGCGCTCGCAGGCGAGTGCAGAATGCATGGGAGTCTATGGGGTTTCACTCCCAGAAATCCACTTTTCTCAGGATATAATTTTTTGTCTAATACTTTGGATATTGTATTCGAAAGGAGATACAAAGAAATTACACAGTTTTTTTAGAGTCACTTATTTGCTTATTAAACTGTCAATGACGTCATACACATTAGCAGAATGCTAGCGTGTTATGGGCAACAACAACTCAACCTGTAAGAAATCGAAAGGACATCAGTACTCGTTCATTCAACTTTCGACCTGTAACCCATGTTGAACTTGCAAAACCTACAATAAAATTTGAGATTTCTCAACGGCAATCGGGTGAAACAGACCAATTTAGCCTCTAGCTTCATAGACTCCCATTCATTCTGCACTCGATCGCCCCCAGTGGAGCTCTGGGGGAACTACAACCAAAATTCGGTACTCCGTAGACGGGCTTTGGCGTTACTGACAGACTGGGAAGAGAGGAGCCGCAACAATGGAGAATATGAGGAAATAATGCATGAAAACCTGTTCTAGTAGAAGCAAGACTTTGTAGAAGGGCATAATAGATCGTCTTTCAGTTTGTTGTGAATGTGCTGGTGAATAAGGCGGTGACACACACACACACACACACACACACACGAATAGTTCAGCTTTATTGATCTTCCATCATGAAGACGCTCATGAGTCAGCAGTGGACGTCTGTCAGATTTCACACAGTCACACTTCTGATCCACAGCTTTCCTCTCAGTTAGACGTTTGTTTTCCTCAGACTGTGAGTCAGGCGTGTCTCATCTGTGTCCGTGAGCTGGAGATGTAGATTCCTTCATTTACAAGCCAGACTCTTGAGATGAGATCAGTCCATCATCTGGGCTTCGGGGAAATCACACTCCAGCCGCGGGAATCGTGTCATCTTTTCTTCCGCTATCCGCAAATTAATCTTTATTGAGTTTTCTAGTAAACCTCTGGGGCTAATGTGTCTCTTTAAGAGATTTAATCATCCTGTTGTGGGATGAAGTTCACCACACACATCTATAGTCATCTATAGACGCATCTATAGTCATATATAGACATCTATAGTCATATATAGACGCATCCATAGTCATCTATAGATACGTCTATAGTCATCTATAGACATCAATAGTCATCTATAGACGCATCTATAGTCATCTACAGACGCATCTATAGTCATCTACAGACGCATCTATAGTCATATATAGACATCAATAGTCATCTATAGACGCATCTATAGTCATCTACAGACGCATCTATAGTCATCTATAGACGCATCTATAGTCATATATAGACATCAATAGTCATCTATAGACGCATCTATAGTCATCTACAGACGCATCTATAGTCATATATAGACATCAATAGTCATCTATAGATGCATCTATAGTCATCTACAGACGCATCTATAGTCATCTATAGACGCATCTATAGTCATATATAGACATCAATAGTCATCTATAGACGCATCTATAGTCATCTACAGACGCATCTATAGTCATCTATAGACGCATCTATAGTCATCTACAGACGCATCCATAGTCATATATAGACATCAATAGTCATCTATAGACGCATCTATAGTCATCTACAGACGCATCTATAGTCATCTATAGACGCATCTATAGTCATATATAGACATCAATAGTCATCTATAGACGCATCTATAGTCATCTACAGACGCATCTATAGTCATATATAGACATCAATAGTCATCTATAGACGCATCTATAGTCATCTACAGACGCATCTATAGTCATCTATAGACGCATCTATAGTCATATATAGACATCAATAGTCATCTATAGACGCATCTATAGTCATCTACAGACGCATCTATAGTCATCTACAGACGCATCTATAGTCATATATAGACATCAATAGTCATCTATAGACGCATCTATAGTCATCTACAGACGCATCTATAGTCATCTATAGACGCATCTATAGTCATATATAGACATCAATAGTCATCTATAGACGCATCTATAGTCATCTACAGACGCATCTATAGTCATATATAGACATCTATAGTCATCTACAGACGCATCCATAGTCATATATAGACATTAGAGTGCGGATCGGGCCGAATTTTTCTGTCCGAGCCCGGCCCGTGTCCGACAGAGCAGTAACCAAGCCCGACCCGAGCCCGACAGGCATAAAGATATTTATGTCCGAGCCCGACCCGAGACCGACAGTTAAAATCCCATTTTTTTCTCATACTAATGACACATGTACGTTTGTTTGTGTGGAAAGCCCGCTTTTTATTAAGCAAATGTAGGAAGGCATTCGGAAATGTCAACAGGACGAGCACATCAGCGCGTAACTTACGCAGAAACAAGCGCACTTAACACAGGCGCGCATGCACGTCTTTCGTTGTCACGGCTACGTAAACAAATTTCTGCACACAGGAAGACAGATGTTATGGTAATATTTTACATGTATTTTAATCACAAAAACGAACGTTTGCATCAAGTGA
Organism: Semotilus atromaculatus; assembly: GCA_031834385.1. Lineage (NCBI taxonomy): Eukaryota > Metazoa > Chordata > Actinopteri > Cypriniformes > Leuciscidae > Semotilus > Semotilus atromaculatus. The sequence goes on along the minus strand of JAULUF010000025.1, from coordinate 37,237,313 downwards.
AAGCATCAGGCACATTTGCTACCTACATAAGCTGTTTTAAATAAAAAATGTTCAATGCCTTATCGCGCTGATGTGACCGAGCCCGACCCGAACCCGAACATAATTTCTAAATATCTGTCCGAACCCGGCCCGGCCCGTCGGGTACCGGCGGGTCCCGTCGGGCTCGGGTCGGGTATCCATCCTCTAATAGACATCTGTAGTCATCTACAGACGCATCTATAGTCATATATAGACATCTATAGTCATCTACAGACGCATCTATAGTCATATATAGACATCTATAGTCATCTATAGATGCATCCATAGTCATCTATAGATAAATCTATAGTCATCTATAGACATCTATAGTCATCTATAGATAAATCAATAGTCATCTATAGACGCATCTATAGTCATCTCACACACACACACACACACTCTCACACACACACTCTCACACACACGCACACTCACACACACGCACACACGCACACACTCTCAAACTCACTCTCACACACACACACTCTCTCTCACACACGCGCACACACACACTCTCTCTCTCTCACACACACACACACACACACTCTCTCTCTCTCTCTCTCACACACACACACACACACACACTTTCTCTCCCTCTCACACACACACACACACACACACACACTCTCTCACACACATACACACACACACACACACACACACACTCTCTCTCTTTCTCTCCCTCTCACACACACACACACTCTCTCTCTCTTTCTCTCTCTCTCACACACACACACACTCTCTCTCTCTCTTTCACACACACACACACACACACTCTCTCTCTCGCTCTCTCTTACGCACACGCCCACACAAACTCACTCACTCTGTCACTCTCTCTCTCTCTCTCTTTCTCTCTCTCTCACACACACACACACACACACACTCTGGAGTGATGCCAGGTTCGAGCTCGTGACCCATAGAGTCTCTCCGGCTCGTTCAGTCGAGCTGAGCTCATGATTTATGGCTCTGAGAGAAGAAATCTGTTCCTGAACTCACAGAGACCGTGTTTTAATGCATCGTGGGCTGTGGGTTCATGTGAGTTTTGTAATGACTTTTAATTTAAGCTAAGCTAGTGAGAGTCTGTCCGTCTGGATCGACTCGCTCTGAGAGGAAATAAAAAGGAGAGCAAGTGATTTCAGGTTGTAAAATTTGTAAAGCGATGTTGTGCTCATGGTGACCCAGGTTTGAGTGTGTGTGTGTATATATATATATATATATATATATATATATGCAGAGCTCAGCTTAAGTGAACACACCCATGATAAAGTTAACTAAAAAGAGAAATAAAAAATCATCTTTTGGAAATTGATCTTAATGCCTTAATTTAAAAAATGAGTAAAAATCCAACCTTTAAGGACACCAGTTTTCTTTGTGAATGAATAATGTTTAATAAATAAATAAATGTTCTTCCTTAAAATACAGTGTGCATAAGTCAGGACACCCCTGTGTTAAATCCCCATAGAGACAGGCAGATTTATATTCTTAAAGCCCAGTTATTTCATGGATCCGGGATACTGTGCATCCTGATAAAGTTATTAAAATATCCCACATCATCACACACCCTTCACCACACCTAGAGATCGGCATGGGGGACTTTCCTAAAGATTATTTTTTTATTACTCTTTTTAGTCAACTTTAGCATGGGTGTGTTCACTTATGCTGAGCACGGTATATATTATATTAAAAAAATAATAATAAACATACTAAAATATTAAATTAATTGCATTTTATGATACATTTACATATAAAATAAACATATATACTAAAAACATATTTTTTTTGTTTATTGGTTCTATTATGTATGTTTTGTTTTATATTTTATTACATATTTTATTTCAAAAATAAAATAAACATATACTCAAATATATCATAAAATATAATAAAAAATGTTTTTATTTTATATATTTTTCTACAAATAATGATTTATAATATAAAATATATATATTATAAATTATATAAATAATACAATATATTTTATTAGATATTTTATTTAATTTTATATTTATTTTATATTAAAAAAAAGCATATGTACTAAAATATAAAAGACAAATGATAATAAAAAAAAAGCATTCTCAGACTACTTGTTTTCAGTAATATGTATATAAGCGTCTCTTATGCTGCTGAAGGTCTTGTGTCCCGATGACCTGTACGTCTCTTATGTACTCATTACAGGATTAATCCGGTTTCCACATGTTGACCATATGTTGTGTGTGTGTTTTATCCTGCTTTCCCAGTACAATCCGGATCAGTCGTAAGGGATGGCACATGCTTCTGAACTTCTGCTTCCACTCGGCCCTGACGTTCGCGGTGTTCGCCGGAGGAATCAACCGTATCAAACACCCCATCATCTGCCAGGCCGTGAGTCCCTCTTCATCCTCGCCTTCCTCATCTGTCCCGCTCAGGGCTGTGTCTCCCGAGAGCAGCGTTACGCCTGGTTCAGATTACACGATTTTAGCCCGACTTTGGCCCGATCCGTTTGACGTAGGGTGTCGTGGGGATTCGTAAACGACAACGGTCAATAGATTCAATAGTATCATCTCGTATAGTGTGTCATAGTGGGCGACAACCTACGATGCTTCACGACATCACGACAAAAAGACTAGCATGTTTAATTTTTTTTAACGGTCGTCCACGACGGGGGTGGCCACCCGTCCCGCTTTGCGTTGCGGCGCACAGCATTTTCACCCCTTGTTCCGCACGTCACATATTGAGAAAATGTCCCGCATTTTCATCAATCTGTTGGTTATTAATTATCATATTAAGAAAACGTGCATGCGTTCTTTTGCCTTTTTAAGAAATCATTTTATATATTCTTTTTGTGGCGTAGTTTTTCAGCTATATTTAACAGCGTTTCGTCAGAAGTACAAATACAACAGCCGGTTTTTAAATCCTATCCAATGGTTGAAAAGAACGGAGTAAACACGGTCACTGGTAGGTTGTGACGGCTGTCAATGAAAATGTAGAGTGGTGATTCGTTTCTGTCAGAAAACAAATGGATAATTCGGTAAATTAAGGCGGCATAATGGCAACAAAAAGAGAAAATGTTCTTTTAGTAAAGACTGGGCAAGGACATATACCTGGGTGAGGCCGACAGACGGGGACACCGAATGAGTTTTTTCCAGTCTGTGTAAAAGCAGATTTTCTATTTCAGCCAAGAGCTCTGGTGCTGGAGGAAAACAGAACTGATCAACTTGATTCCAGCTTTGGTTGTTTTAATTCACATCCTTTCTAAAAAAATATGAACATTTTTGGTTTAATATATTCTCAATATATAAGACTGTCAATTAACTAATTTCATGTTGTTTTATATTTAATTTGTTCATTATCTTGTTGGATTTTAGTTGGACTTGTTCAGAGCTGTTTCAGAAATAGTGATCTGCATGATGCCTTTGGGTTCAGGGATGTTGAATGTACATGACATGTAAAATAAAGACATGTTATGTTACATTGTGATGTAATGGTGTTTTCTGGAAGGGTTAGGTAATTTTTTTTATCAGCTGAAATGCAGAATACAAATGTTTTTATTAAGTTAGATAGACATTATATAACAGTTTCAGGTTATGTTTTAGTGTTGGTAACGTCCCACATTGTCCCACACAAACTTAGTAATCGTCCCACATTCGGTTTGTTTGATGGTGGTCACCCTAGACGGGTCCCGTCACATGTATGAGGTTTTAAGTCTGTTTTTGTAATATATTATCTTTGTGGCAAGCTAGCAGCATTATTTTACTTGTACTACTGGCTAAAAGTAAAAATATATAAGAAAACAATATTTTACCTCAAGTTCTCTTTGGAGGATTGACAGCCCTGTCCTCTTCGAGCAATCCAGGAACGTGTCCATTGTCGGGTTTTCTTTCTTTTTTTACGTTAATCTGAACACAGGACAGCCAATACAACACTCACCGCTGTTCAGTTTGCATGACATGTGGACTCAATACATCCTGATCTTGAGCAAAATCAGCAGTCCTTCCAGAATTTTTTATTTTTTTGATTGTTGTGGGCAAAAATCCTTGATTATGCGGCACGTTTCTTAAAAAATGCGACGGAATATGCGGGATATGTATGCAATTTTATGCGGGAACTTGCAAAAATTGCGGTTTGATGAAAAAGAGAAAAAAAAAGTGATTCCCCAACACCCTGTTCTCACTAGGCTCCACCTTACTGTAAAGAGTAATTTCTTATTATTCCTATGATAAGTAAGCACTACATCACAAAGAGTGCTGGAATATTTAAGTTCTCATCTTGTTTTATTTAATAAACACACAGCTCAAACTTACAAAACACTGATGAGTCAAACAAGTTCTGTAGCTTTACAAAAGGAATATGCTACAACTTCTGTAAAAATGAATAAATAAAAAATAAATAAAAATGTGTGCTTCCTGTTTTACAGTTCTGTTAAAATAAGTGCATCCAGTGCACACAGTGCTTCTCTTCCTGTACCGTACACGTAAACATCATGTGACACACCGGGAAACTGCTCTGCGCGGTCTTCTGCGCTTATTTTTGTTGGTAAATGAAATGATGTGCGGCTTCATCGGGGGGTTTGCAGCTTTTCGATGATGATCACGTTGCGCAATTATGTCACTTCATAACGTTCCCATGGCAACAGGGAGCGGCTGCTCGTATGGGAAGGAAACACAACATTTTTCAACTTTCTGCTAACATATATCATATATGTGACTTTTTTTAAACGAAAATGCAGGGATTATGAAATCATGGACGCCCTGCATATTTTTACTCGGAAATCTGCAATTTCTGCGGCAAAATGTGCTGCGTATTTGAAAAAATGCGGCCCTGCATAAATATGCGGACTTTGGCTGATTATGCATTAAATCATGCGATCGCATAATCGCGTTTTTCTGGAGGGACTGAATAAGCAAGCTGACATTCAGTACAACCAGTGAATACATACAAATGTAACTTACGTCTTTGAGTTTGTCAAGAGATTTAAAGCGTAGTTTTGAAGAGTGCGCGTGTGTGAACGAGCTCGAGTGCGTAAGAACGAGTCTATGATTGAATCTGGAAATAAAGCGAAATAACTGAGAAAAATGAGAGACAGTCCTCAGATGCATGTCTGTAATCTACACTCACCTAAAGGATTATTAGGAACACCTGTTAAATTTCTCATTAATCTAATCAACCAATCACATGGCAGTTGCTTCAATGCATTTAGGGGTGTGGTCCTGGTCAAGACAATCTCCTGAACTCCAAACTGAATGTCAGAATGGGAAAGAAAGGTGATTTAAGCAATTTTGAGCGTGGCATGGTTGTTGGTGCCAGACGGGCCGGTCTGAGTATTTCACAATCTGCTCAGTTACTGGGATTTTCACGCACAACCAGTTCTAGGGTTTACAAAGAATGGTGTGAAAAGGGAAAAACATCCAGTATGTGGCAGTTCTGTGGGCGAAAATGCCTTGTTGATGCTAGAGGTCAGAGGAGAATGGGCCGACTGATTCAAGCTGATAGAAGAGCAACCTTGACTGAAATAACCACTCGTTACAACCGAGGTATGCAGCAAAGCATTTGTGAAGCCACAACACGCACAACCTTGAGGCGGATGGGCTACAACAGCAGAAGACCCCACCGGGTACCACTCATCTCCACTACAAATAGGAAACAGAGGCTACAATTTGCAAGAGCTCACCAAAATTGGGCAGTTGAAGACTGGAAAAATGTTGCCTGGTCTGATGAGTCTCGATTTCTGTTGAGACATTCAGATGGTAGAGTCAGAATTTGGCGTAAACAGAATGAGAACATGGATCCATCATGCCTTGTTACCACTGTGCAGGCTGCTGGTGGTGGTGTAATGGTGTGGGGGATGTTTTCTTGGCACACTTTAGGCCCCTTAGTGCCAATTGGGCATCGTTTAAATACCACGGCCTACCTGAGCATTGTTTCTGACCATGTCCATCCCTTTATGGCCACCATGTACCCATCCTCTGATGGCTACTTCCAGCAGGATAATGCACCATGTCACAAAGCTCGAATCATTTCAAATTGGTTTCTTGAACATGACAATGAGTTCACTGTACTAAAATGGCCCCCAGTCACCAGATCTCAACCCAATAGAGCATCTTTGGGATGTGGTGGAACGGGAGCTTCGTGCCCTGAATGTGCATCCCACAAATCTCCACCAACTGCAAGATGCTATCCTATCAATATGGGCCAACATTTCTAAAGAATGCTTTCAGCACCTTGTTGAATCAATGCCACGTAGAATTAAGGCAGTTCTGAAGGCGAAAGGGGGACAAACACAGTATTAGTGTGGTGTTCCTAATAATCCTTTAGGTGAGTGTATATCAAAACATCTCGCATTAATTAGATCTCAAACAGTTTCATTAAAAGAAGTTATTACTCACCGCGTGCGTGACGTCATACACTAACACGGTTGAACCATAGACTGTAAAAAATATGGTCAAAGCGTCTGTGATGTCACCCATAGACTTTCTGAAGAACGATTTTGAGGCCGGTTATGGGGGGTATGGGCGGCGCCATCTTGGAAATATTTAATACAAATGTTCATAAAGGATCCAGAGGTGTATGATGTGTGTGTCAGATCATGGACGAGACGTCACATTTCAGGAATTCCACTCGGCGCAGCCCGTTATCAGCTGTCAATCAAGCTGTCAATCAAAGTTAACCACGCCCTTATTTGTCATACATTTTATATCTAAATACGATCTAAACTAACGAGTTAGAAAAAAATTCACCCCCTCACAGTTGTCAGGCACTCGGAAACTATCGAAAAATACAATAAAAGTCCACGGGACCAACCTGTAAAAACATGAATTTATGCTGTGAAAACGGACATTTTAACATGGGGGTCTATGGACATCTGCTCCTTTTGGGATCGGCCCCTAGAGGAGTTTAGATGGATTGCAGTTTTTCGCACTTCTGGGTAGGCTTCATTTCTCAGATTAGAATGTTTCCGCTTGGGTTGAACAACCACTTTTGCGACAGTATGTATTCGGGAAACAGTCGTGACTATAGTTGATTTCTTCAACGATGCGTCGTACTATAGTAGTGAAGCATCGAGTTACGGGAAACGCACCCCAGAACGGCTCTTTCAATGCATTGCCGGCCCTAAAAATTTATTAGTCATGTGTAGCGGTGTGCACGGGGCTTTTCTTCATGTTTTTCATGCACACGGCCTCTGACCTTAATGAAAACGCTTGACACACTTGAAGTCATCTATATAGACCTTCATATATTTGCACTTTAGATGCTGTAGTGCTTCAGGGGCTTTCAGTGGCTCTTTCAGACTTTACTCTCGTGTGCAGCGCTAAAGGGCTTCAGTCATTGTGTAGATGACGGCATTTCAGCCCACATTATGGACTAAAGATAAAGATGAAATGAAAGTTTGGGTCAGTGGGACGCTGTGTTTATATAAGTGCAGCGGGTTTGTTTGTCAGTGTCTTCATCCGGTCCTGAACCCTGCACTGCAAAAATGCTTTTCTTTCTTAGTATTTTTGACCTATTTCCAGTCCAAACATAAAAAAATTCTTAAATCAAGATGCATTTACTAGATGAGTAAAATGCCATAAGATATTATGTCTTGTTTTCCGGGGAAATTAATAAAAATGAAGTGAGTTTATGCTTAAAACAAGCAAAATGATCTGAAATAAGAAATGGGGTATTTTTCTTTCCCCATTGGCACATCATTTTAATTGTTTTAAGCAACAACTCACTTAATTTTGACCTATTTCCCCAGAAAACAAGTAATAATATCTTATGGCATTTTACTACTCAAGTAAATGCATTTTGATTTAATATTTCTTTGATATTTGGACTGAAAACAAGACAAAAATACTAAGTAAGAAAAGCATTTTTTGCATTCTTGGCTTCACACGAATCTCGTATTCAGACGCAATATTAATTGTTTTTTAATTCTACTTCATTGAATGCGAATTTGCATCCTGTTATTCATAATCAAATCAAATTCAGTAATTTACTAACAATTTTATAACGTTTGCATGCTTTTGATAGTGATGTTTCGATTCTGACTGATATAATAAGCTTATTATGATTTTTAAGTTACAATAACCTATAGTAAATTTACATCCTGTTTGCTGATCATTTTTTAAATCAAATTCAGGAATTTAAGTTTAGCCATTTACAATAAAATTTTGAATGGTGCACAATCCTGAATTAAACACATCGTATGACCCACTACATTTTTTTGATCAAAACAGCAGTATTTCTTATATGCGTTTTTAATGAGATAGTGTATCTTCAAACTAGTTAGCTCTAAATTATGACAAAAATAATTTCTAAATGGGTGGTAAAGTGTGTAAATATCTGATAAATTGACAGCAAATATGGCGCCAATACTATATAATATATACCATTCTGGTGCCGTTCTGATTGTTTAGATGATTTAGTCTGTGAATATGATGTTTGATCGGTTCGTTGAGAGGTTTGTGTCAGGGGTTTTATACATTTAAGAAAAACTATTTAATTTTTCCATTTTAATGTGCTGTCTGTCTTTGAAAAAAGTATGTTCTGCTTACCAAGGCTGCATTTATTTGCTCTATAAAAATTACAGTAAAAAAAAACAGTAAAACTTTAAAAATATTACTGCAATTTAAAGTAGATGTTTTCTATCTGAATATATTGTAAACTATAATTTATTCCATGAAAGGAGTCTCAGCAAGGCTGCATTTATTTGATCTACAAAAATGTAAAGTTAAAAAATACAGTAAAATTTTGGAATAATATTGCAATTTAAAACAGCTGTTTTCTATCTGAATATATTCTAAACTATAATTTATTCATGTGACCAAAGCTGAATTTTTTTCCCAGCATCTTTACTCCAGTCTTCAGTGTCACATGACCCTTCATAAATGTTTCTTGAGCATCAGATCATCATATTATCCTGATTTCCGAAGGATCATGTGACACTGAAGACTGGAGTAATGATGCTGAACATTCAGCTTTGATCACAGGAATAAATTACATTTAATTTTTTTGTGTTTTTGATCAAACATTCAGGCTTGGTGAGCAGAATAGACATTTCAATGTCATTGAACATCACAAAAACGCAGATTTACATGCGATTGATCGCAGGGCGAGAAGCTCCAGTCGAATGTCTCTGTGTTTGTGCGGGATCTTCTGTAAGGGTTCAGTGTCGCGGCTCAAGGTCGTTCTCTCTTTATAGTTATTCATCTTCATGTGTTTCATCCACGAGGGATGTAGAGAAGCAGGATTTGATTGGCTGTGTCCGAGTGATGGATGACATGGGACAGTGTAATCTGTGTAACGGGAGTCTGTTGTCAGCCAGTGTCTCCTGATGATGTGGATCTGGGTAATTTCACACGAGTGTTTGTGAACATGTATGTTGTTTCCTCAGGACACGCGGCTCCCCGGACGAGCACACGGAAAATATGATTATTTTATTTGCGGTCTCTGCGATGCAGAGTGATGCATAAGTGGATGAGCGTTATTATATTTAGTCATATTCCTGCTGAATAAATGACAGCGCAGCATTTAATTTAGATTAGACGGGAATGCTGTATTTATCTGTGTGTGTGGCGGTGTTATTGTAGTATCATTAGGATACAATTCCAGTTTTTATTTTTATTTTAATAGACTGGTATATTGGCTGTGTAATTGGCCTTGAGATTATTAAGATCAGTCACCATTTCAGTCTCATTTTCCATTAGATACATCCGGTTTAATGTTCATGAGACACATTACGCTTGCTGTCTGATGTGTTTAATGTATTTGATTTTAGAGATAACAACCAAATGCAAAATTATCACTAAACAAAGCTGTTAAAGAGGATATGATGTGTGTCCCATTTGCTTTCATTAAGTTGTAATATCATATATCTGTGATATACTGTATATACTACTACTGTTAAAAGTTTGAGGTCAGTAATGTCTCTCCTGCTCACCAAGGCTGCATTTATTTAATCAAAAATACAGTAAAAATTCTGAAATATTTTTTCATCTGTTTTCTATGTGAATATATAGGAAAGTGTAATTTATTCCTGTGATCAAAGCTGAATGTTCATCATCATTACTCCAGTCTTCAGTGTCACATGATCCTTCAGAAATCAGGATAATATGATGATTTGATGCTCAAAATACATTTATGATTATTATGGATATGTTTGTGGAAATAAAAGATATTATTTCTCATGATTCTTTAATGAACAGAAAGTTCAAAAGAACAGCATTTATTTGAAATATAATTTTTTTGCAATGTTTTAAATGTCTTTACTGTCACTTTTTAATGCATTCTTGCCAATTAAAAGTATTATTTATGAGCATTTTCATGTAGCATGATCAAAAAAACGTTAGTTTTTTCTGGAATTGTTTCAGTGTGTTTTGCGCCTCTAACACTCGTGTGTGTGTGTGTGTGTGTGTGTTTCAGGTCGGGATCGTGTTGCATTACTCTTCTCTGTCCACTATGCTCTGGTTGGGCGTAACGGCACGAAACATCTACAAACAAGTGACCAAAAAACCCCCGCCAGCTCAGGACGGAGACCACGCGCCGCCTCACCCCAAATCCCCCATGCTGAGGTACGGCCCGTCGAAAACACACGTCTGCTCGACTCCAGGTTTCATTGAGACGCTGTTCTCTGGTTGTGACACTCACAGAGTTCAGTTGAACACTCACTTGGTGCTTGACATTATCCTGAAGAGCAAATGCTGAAGCTCTTCCGGTGAGGATACGGATGTTGGTCGAGACCTTCACGTTAACCTTCTGTCAGTGTCAAGATGATAAACACAATCAACTTCTGCATGTCAATAAAGCAGCCGTAGAGAGAATAAAGCCCCTTTCACGGGGCCCGGGTTCGTTTGATGTTGGTTGATTCACACTGCCAGGGATTTTCTGGAGTCAGAGAGTGTGTTCACACACAACCGTGTGACGTCTCAGCAGCGTCTTATGTTTGCTTATGAGCGGAGATTTCTCTCTCTCGCTTGTGCATGTTTTTCTCTGATTCGATCATAAAATAGTGCATTATGTACCGTTTCACTCCCGGCTTCAGCGTCATCATCACGACACGGCATTGATTACGGCTTTTGTTCACAGAGCGTGCGTTCCGGGACTGAACACGGCAATGTTACTAGATCCCCAACCCGGCATCAGTCCCGGGTCGTGTTTGCGTTCACACAGAAGGTGTTCTGGCGATTTCTCGGGATCTCACTCACTCACTCATATAGAGTGCCGAAGTTACGACGCCACTTTGTAGGCCAAAACACGGAAGTGAGTTAGCGTTTTAGCACTTCCGGTTCCCTCGCGCTAAAGTCTATGGGTTTTTTGAATGGGTTTTTGCTAAATCGCCTGAAATAAGGTCTGTGGTTAACAAAGCCTCTAAATATGTTCACGTTTTGATCTATGACATAAAACACACCAGTTATAACCTGCTTGTGGTTTTTTTTAACTTTTTACCGTTATCATTTTATATCTAACGGCTTTATTTAGGCTTCAAAATGTATACATTTTGGATTAACTTGTAAAGATTATCTTGATAGACAAAACATGTAAGGGTCACAACTCTTTGTTGAACACAGATCTTATTTTTTGCGATTTTCCAAAAGTCTATGTGGAAAATGCATAGCTTTTCGACCGAGGGAACCCATGCGCCGCTAGCTTCGAGTTGTCCTACAAAGTGACGTCATCACTTCGGCACTCTATACACACACACTCTCACTCACTCACTCACTCACTCATACACACACACACACACACACACACACACACACACTCACTCACTCATATACACACACACACACACACACTCACTCATATAGGCTACACACACACACACACACTAAATGGGGATATTTCATAGATGTAATGGTTTTAATACCGTGCAAACTGTATACCGGTATTCTATACACTAACCCTAACCTGCCCATCACACAACTTTCTGCATTTTTACATTTTCAAAAAATCTTTAATTACTATTTATTTTATTTTTTACTAGAATTACATATGCAGACGTCCCTAAAGGGAGGTTTATGGAGATTTTGTCAGGGTTTGGTCCCTTCTGGGTACAAATTTATAGTTAAGTAGACACACACACACACACACACACACACACACACACAGCTTCACTATAAAACATATATGTATATGTAACACAGCTTGTCTGCTCGTCGCTGGTGCTTCACGGTTTTTAATCTGGGGTTTTTAGTACTTCTGGGTTTATTGTGTTGAAAGTAGGTCACGTTGTGTTCTCTCAGCGGTGGTTCAGAACGGTCTGGCCTGTACGACGTGAGTCAGACTCTGTAAACCTTTCAGTCGACGCTCGATTTACACTTCAATTCAGCCTCTGTCCTCC
>JAULUF010000025.1:37197500-37217500 GCA_031834385.1 Semotilus atromaculatus | reverse complement strand
GTACACAACTGTTTTCAACATTGAAAATAATAATGAATGTTTTTTTGATCATCAAATCATCATATTATCCTGATTTCTGAAGGATCATGTGACACTGAAGACTGGAGTAATGATGATGAACATTCAGCTTTGATCACAGGAATAAATTACACTTTATTTTTTAGTTTTAAATTGTAATAATATTTCACAATATTACTGTTTTTTGTGTATTTTTTATCAAATAATTGCAGCCTTGGTGAGCAGAAGAGACTTCCTTTAAAAACTTAAAAAATCTTACCTGCCTAAAACTTTTGCACAGTACTGTATATTTATAATTTTTGAAATTATGAATTATTATTAAGTACAATGATACTATATAAATTATTATTAAGTACAATGATACTAACTGTGATCATAGGACAGTTTATGAAATGTTCCTATAAACAATTTATAATGGTCCATATGCACACAAAAAATCCTTAATTTTTTTAGATATATATTTTAGATTTATTTTAGAGTAAGAAGATTATTATAAAGATAAATTTTTCAGGAAATAATGAATTCGCTATCACAAATCAGTAAAAAAAATGTTGCTCATTTGAGCATATATAATAATATAAATGCTTATTCATATTCCCAAATTTTTTATTTTTTTTTCACATGTATATGTATGTGTAAAAAAAAAAAATCAACTAATTCATCACCAATCAGTTAAAAATGTTGCTCATTTGATCATATAATAATATAAATGCTTATTTATATTCCCTATTTTTTTACATGCTTTTTAGATTTTCACATATGTATATATACATGTACATGTATGTGTAAAAAAAAAATCTTATAAATCTTATTTTTCCAGGAAATAATTCTTTCTTAATTCGTTATTAAAAATCAGTTAAAATGTTGCTCATTTGAGCATATATTAATATAAATGCTTATCATGACTGGCTATTTATCTTTACATTTTCATATGTTTTAATTACTGCTCCGTTCCTGCCTTCATAAATCCTGATTTGTTCCTCACTTTTGACATTTAAGCTCAACTCTGTGCGTTTGATAAACGAGGCCCCTGGTTCTGCTGGTGCACGTGTTCACACTGCAGTGTAATCTGGAGTCACTTCACTTGTTGGAGTTTAATGTGGTTCTTATTTACAGAAGTGGCAAACAAATGTGTTTCTGTGCAGCCTGTACATGAACATTGTGTTCCAAGCTGGTGCATTTATCACTACAGGTAACAAACTGTGTGTGTGTATGTGTGTGTGTGTGCGTGTGCGTGTGTGTATGCAAATGCAACCAAGTTTATGTGATGAAAAGAAGCATTTCAAAGGATTTTGCCATATATTTATTTTCATAGATGTATTGAGAGTCCCTCGAATGTCTGAATCATATCTGAGAAAAACATCCAAATACATGAAAATTCACCAGCAATTTTAAAGCACTCATAATCCATCAGCTCAACACGTTTAATATATACTGTGAATATCAACTAGCCAAAACTTAGTAATACACAAAAGGCCTGCTTCTGTCTTCTGTTCTGGCGGTGACGTGTGTGATGTAAACAGACACCGCTCCGTTCCACATCCCCGTGAGCCGCCTATCTAGGAAACATAAACATAAGGCAACATTGTGTGTATACTGTACATTAAAAAATGCCCCAACATGACGAAAGAAATGTAGATTCTAATTTTTTCTTTCAAGACTAAAAAATATTGATGGAAAAAAACTCTATTTTACCCATTATTTGTGTGTGATGTGTGTTTTTATGATTATTACAGTGTGTGTCTGCTTAGAAACGTGCAAATTCAGACTCTATTTTGTGAAAAATATTTAGGGTTCAATTTAAGATTTGATCTATTTGAATTGCTTATAAAATTTCCATGCATTTGGAATGCACAGTTTTAACATAAACTAATAAACTTGATGTGATGTGTATTTGTCAGTCACACCGAAATGAAGCAGGTTTGATTTCTGTAATAGTACTAATAAACTCAATGTGTTTTAATGCACAATAACCAGGTTTATGTATTTATCATCAATAAATCCAATTTGTTTCAATCTCATACATCATAACTAACTGAAGATTGCTTGTTTCACAGCTAATCATATTTTAACCATCTTTTTATCTGAAGAAATGTAATTGTTTTCAAAATGAACAGATTTATTCCGATTCTAAGCCATTTCATTAAATGCATTTTGAAATACGATCATTTAATAAAAGCAAGATGCAGATATTTTGTAATAAACTGGTTTTTTTTTTATCTGACGTGTTTTATTAATGCATGACTGACAAATATGAATCACATTAAGTGTATAGTTCGTTAAATCTGTGGGAAACACTTAACTTAAAGCTTTTATGTATAATGTATTATCATAATGTATGCTATAATGCATCTAATTGTAGCCAAAGTTAAAATGCATTATAATATTTGCAGATTCCTTATCACATATGAAATGCATTATACTTTCTAAAGGCGTATTCAATTAATAGATAAGTGTTATAACTGTGGTTACTATTATTCATAAGATTATGCAATGCATTATAAGGTGCAATACAAGGAATAATTCATGCATTAAAAAATTTTGATGATGCATGATATATAAAGGCTTTAAGTAAAGTGTTCCAAAACGTGTATAATCCAAATTTCATATGCAATTGTAATACATAAATGTTGAATGTGTGCGTGTGGGCTTTCAGATGCGAGGCTCATGGGTTGTGGAACGGAGCAGAGCGTCTCTGTGCTGTTACTATGGCGAATCACTGCTGTCGTCAAGGAGACGATGTTTGTGCAAGAACATCATCATTGTGGTACTAGAAGGAAAGATGACAATAATCTGACGCTTGTGATTGATTGGCGAAGGGTCGTGTGTGTTCAACACCAGACTGTGGATCAGACGCTCATTCATTCACACGCTCTCTTCATCATCTTCAAGCTTGTTTCCGCCGCTGAATAAATCATAAATAATAAAGGTAATTCAGACTTTTTTTTTAATCTTATAACTCTGATTTTTTTTTTCACATAATTGCAACTTTCTCAAAATTCTAATCTTTTTCTAGTAATTTTAGACTTTTTTTCTCTATTCAGACTTTTTTCACGCAATTCTGACTTTTTTCTAGTAATTGTGAGTTTTTATCTCAAAGTTCTATATTTTTTTCATGCAATTCTGACTTTTTTCTAGTAATTGTGAGATTTTATCACAAAATTCTGACTTTTGTCCCACATTTCTGCAGTTTTTATCTAAAAATTCTGACTTTTGTCCCACATTTCTGCAGTTTTTATCACAAAATTCTGACTTTCGTCCCACATTTCTGCAGTTTTTATCTAAAAATTCTGACTTTTTTCTCACAATTCTGACTTTTCCCCCACAATTTTCACTCCTTTTTTTTTCACAATTATGAGGGAAAAAAGTCAATTGTAGAATATTAAGTCAGAATTGAAAGATATAAAGTCACAATTATGAGATTTTTTTTTTTTACATTTTGAGTCACAATTACCTTTAAAAATTTTTTATTCCATGGCGGAAAAAGCTTTTATGTATTTTCCCCCAAAATCAAAACAAAAAAATCTAAAGTTATTATATTAAAAATATTTTTAAAAATTATATTAGAAAATTATATTTTCATTGAAGAAAATTAAGCCTATTTTAGGACTATTTTAAGATGTATTTCTTTTATTTATTATTATTATTATTTATTTTATTTCATCTTTTTTTTGCATTGTGATGGGAAATGTTTTTAACTGCCATGACATTTACTTTTTCTTTTTTCTTTATGAATTTAAATGTGACCTTTTTTTTTTTTTTTTTTTGATTCTCCAATTTACTTATAAATTTGACTTTCAAAAGTAAAGGTTTCCTCTTGAGAGACAGCAACAGGTTTAGCGGTGTTTAATGCACCGCTTGGCAGAAAAGAGGGTTTAATTTCACGCGATCCTGTTTCCATGCTTCACAGATTGAGATAATAAATATTGAGAGATATTTAAATGCAGAGATGTGTGTGGATGTGCAAGATTTGTATGATGGTTTATTGCTCAGTATCTGAGTTCATGCGTTTGGTTATACAGTATGTTTGTTGTTTTAATGCACTGGGATTGTGGATTTACACTGTGATCTGCTGTCAGAGAGTGATTCAGAAGCTTCTGTAATGAGACAAACTATAACTCAATCCTGTAGAACTGTATGTCTGCACTCCTTTTATTCTTAATACTTCAGATGTTTGACTTTTAACAGCAGATTTTTACAAAAATACCACTCAAATATCCAATGATTCAGTTCAAGAGGTTGCACTCTCTTAAAGTTAGAGTTTATGTCTATGCATTTCCAAAAAATGTCCAATATTTCATCAGCTGAACGTGATTTCTCTGTCCCTTAAGCTTCATTTTCATATCCTTCACATTAAACATGCCATGATCTACTGAATAATGTCCATAATTAAGAGTTAAATTATGCTCTGTGATGTCTAACTTGTGGCCAGAATATAGTTTGATCTGCTCTGAAGCAAGAAAATCATCCATATCTATAATTAAGCATAACTACATCATATTTTTGTGGATAGCGTGATACACTATCATTCAAAAGTCTGAGATTAATAAATAAATACATAAATGGGGAATGTCAGAAATTGATCAAAAGTGACAGTAAAGATGTTTGTTACATGTAAAACATGCATTATAAATTGGAATATTTCACAGTTTTTACTGTAATTTTGATCAAATAAATGCAGTCTTGGTGAGCAGAAAAGACTCTGAACTTTTGACTTTAGTGTAGTCACAAAAACATCAGAATTTCAGATTTTAAAGGTTTTTTCAGCCAAAAAGTGTATTTTAATCAGGTTTGTGGAGATGCAAATGAAAGATTTGATGGAGAAAGCAAATAACAACTTACATTTCGTGTGAGTAAATGATGATGGACATGTATCAGCATAAATGTGTTTTCCACCATATAATGCAGGTATTCAGTTGTTGTTGTTGTTGTGTGTGTGTGTGTGTGTGTGTGTGTGTGTGTGTGTGTGTGTGTGTGTGTGTGTGTGTGTGTGTTCAGACTCGCTCCAGAAGATCGAGCTCACGTGTCGTTCTCAGATCGTCTGTTTGACAGGCATGAAATCCCTGAATACCTTTAATATATTCAGGGGTCTGAACACAAAAGCCCAGAATAGATCAATCTCCTGCCAAAAACAAACTTTTCCAAGCAGATATACTGTGTGTGTGTGTGTGTGTGTGTGTGTGTGTGTGTGTGTGTGTGTGTGTGTGTGTGTGTGTGTGTGTGTGTGTGTGTGTGTGCGTGCGTGTGTGTGTGTGTGTGTGTGTGTGCGCGTGCATGTATGTGTGTGTGTGTGCGCGTGCATGTATGTGTGTGTGTGTGTGCGTGCATGTGTGTGTGCGCGTGCATGTATGTGTGTGTGTGTGTGTGCATGCATGTGTGTGTGTGCGTGCATGTGTGTGTGTGCATGCATGTGTGTATGTGAATGTGTATGTGTGTGTGTGTGTGTGTGTGCGTGTGTGTGCGTGCATGTGTGTGTGTGTGTGTGCGTGTGTGTGTACGTGTGTGTCTGTGTGTGTGTGTGTGTGTGTGTGTGGTTGGTTGTCTGTGTGTGGTGTCTCTCTGAGTCAGTGTTGTGTGTAATTAGCTGTTATTTAATGAAAAGGTCTTGAAAGGTTGGCGTGTGTGTGTGTGTGTGTGTGTGTGTGTGTGTGTGTGTGTGAGACTGAGGAAGAGTTTGCATGATGAAGATCTCGAGTCCAGACCGTGTTCATCATGATTAGCAGTGCAATATAAACCCGTAATATAAATATCTATCCCAGCTCATTGAGAGAAAGTGATTTGATATGTTAATTTTACTATTATCCCCCCAAAAAAGTAGAATAGTATGAAATCTCCTTAAAATAATGTCCCGACTCACTGGTCTCGTCTTTCTCCATTGAAATCATGCAACATTTTGACACTGAGTTGCCGTCAAATGAATGTGTATTTAATAAATAGAAATAAACCACATAAATCAGGTACTGTGATAAAAAAAAAACACTTTTTTGAAGTGCATTTTACAAGAAAATTGTATTATTTAAAAAATGAATGTTTAATTCAATGTGTTGCCGTTTGTTTGTAATTATCTGTGAAATTGACTAGCAAATTGGGTGAATTATTGCTTCAATGTAAATCCGGCATGTGAAGTTGAAGGCAGTTTTTTATATTTTGCATAAAAAGAACAAAAGATTCGACTGTCACTGTTGGGTTGAAAAAAGAGACGAGTAAAGGATAATAAATGGAGCAGTGTTACGTTTATTTTACAAAGAACTCAGGAAACAAGAACAGAACAACAAGCATGATGAGATTAGACAAAGAAGTGAACAAACCTCAGGGTTTAAATGATAAAACGAACGGCAGGTGTGCAAATCACCAAACAATGCAGAACCACGGAAACTAAAAGCTTCTATCGCTCTTTCTCATCTGTGTTTTCATCCAGTGATTCTGTTCTCTTTTAGAAAATGCATAATAACAGTGAAAACATGGTGAGGAAAGAGTTCATATTTATTTTGAGTGTCTAATGCGTGCATCCATATTCAGAGTCCAGTGTTTTATTGAAGTGTGATGATGGAGGTCGAACGATGGCTTTATATTTGATACGACTGCTGACACTGGGTTTATCTTTCATAAGGACACATTCATAATCAACAGTCTCCGTCCTTTATGTGACATTAGCTAACGAAACGATATTCATGTACATATCCATAATCTGTCTCGCATTCACACACCGTCTGTCCTGATAATGAACACGTGACGTACAGTAAACGTGATGAACATGCTAGTTCTGCCCTTGACGTGTTTGTTCTCGCTTAGACAGGATAGAGAGGGAGAAACGGATGGATTGAAGGTGACAAGAGCGATAGAGAGATTGTGACGCAGCAAAACACACACTGATCTGATTTAACACACACACACACACACTCGACTGGGGTGAAAGACATCAGAGCATCACACAGACGCTTCAGTCACTCTGACAAACATCGACACATCCTGAAATCAAGAAAAACATGTTTTCCCTCTGAGATGATTTTTCTGACCGCATTGGTTTTTGTGTTTTAAGCATGAACATGTATTTTTATTACTTTTTTCAGAAAGCAAGACTTAATATCTTCAGTCATTTTGCTTCTCCAGTAAATGTATCTTGATTTAAAATTGAACTGATTCAGATTCAAGTTCAAATTGAACTGATTCAGATTCAAGTTCAAATTGAACTGATTCAGATTCGAATTCAAATTAAACTGATTCAGATTCAAGTTCCAATTCAGATTCAAATTCAAATTGGTCGGATTCAGATTCGAATTCAAATTAAACTGATTCAGATTCAAGTTCCAATTCAGATTCAATTTCAAATTTAACTGATTCAGATTTGAGTTCTAATTAAACTGATTCAGATTCAAGTTCAAATTGAGCTGATTCAGATTCGAATTCAAATTAAACTGATTCAGATTCAAGTTCCAATTCAGATTCAAATTCAAATTTAACTGATTCAGATTCGAATTCAAATTAAACTGATTCAGATTCAAGTTCCAATTCAGATTCAAGTTCAAATTTAACTGATTCAGATTTGAGTTCAAATTAAACTGATTCAGTTTCAAGTTCAAATTCAACTGATTCAGATTCAAGTTCCAATTCAGATTCAAATTCAAATTGAACGGATTCAGATTCGAATTCAAATTAAACTGATTCAGATTCAAGTTCCAATTCAGATTCAATTTCAAATTTAACTGATTCAGATTTGAGTTCTAATTAAACTGATTCAGATTCAAGTTCAAATTGAACTGATTCAGATTCGAATTCAAATTAAACTGATTCAGATTCAAGTTCCAATTCAGATTCAAATTCAAATTTAACTGATTCAGATTCGAATTCAAATTAAACTGATTCAGATTCAAGTTCCAATTCAGATTCAAGTTCAAATTTAACTGATTCAGATTTGAGTTCAAATTAAACTGATTCAGTTTCAAGTTCAAATTCAACTGATTCAGATTCAAGTTCAGGTTTGACGTCAGTGACGTTTCTTCACGAGACATGTAAAAACCAATGACGACTGATATATATTTCGTTTGAGAGCTTCAGAGGAGGGAAATCTGAATAACCACATCATTTCAATCTCTTCCTCACACACAGCTGTTTCACAGGCTTGGACGATGATGCATGCATCATATGGATTACTGTTATGCTACTTTTATTGTGATTTTTTTGGGGGATTATTTTTATGAGTATATTTCTCAACAAACTAATTTTACGTTTTTTTTATTTTTATTGGCATCGATAGATCCATGAAGAACCTTTAACATCCACAGAATCTTCACATTGCACAAAAAGTTATTTATAGTGGAAAAGGTTCTTAAAGGAGCCGTGTGTAAGATTGTGGCCAAAACTGGTACTGCAATCACTTTCAAATGACTGTAGAGCGGTGTAGAGCTGTAGAGCGGTTGTTACGGTGTAACGCTGGCAACACAGCTGCAGTAGTTCACCGTTTTTTTACAGGAGTATTTTTTACAGTGTAGGTTTAGGGGTAGGAATAGAGTTAGGACTGTTTTTTCACAGGAATGTTGTTCCAGGATCAGAAAAAGATCAGGAACATGGCAAAATCCTGGTGACCGACCCTTTGCACACCGTTTAACTCACCCTTACACACACATACACACACACACGCCACCAAACCCGCCACTAACCGTACCCGTAACTCTTCTGCAATACAACATCAACAACATACAATTATTTGTCAGATACAGAAGTCGCAAATGAGAACCTTCCATCGCACAAAAGGTTCTTTATAATGGAAAAAAGTTCTTTAGATTATCAAAATGTTCTTCACACTAAGAAAAAAAAAGGTTCTTCTATGTCATCCCTTCTAGAACCTTTATTTTTAAGATTGTTGTATGCTTTTAAATAACTAGTGAATAAGGAAGACATATGGAAATATTTCCTCTCATTCAAATATCAGGTTACGCAAAGACAATATAGAGAGTTTTTCCGCTGCAATGCCGTTGAAGAACCATTTCTGGAACCTTTCAGTGATCAGATCTTAAACCAACCATTTTTTCTTAGTGTGAAGAACTTTTTAATAATCTTAAAAGGAGCTGTATGTAAGAAATTTATTTCAATTAATCATTCAATGGCCCTGATATGTCACGACATTAAGCCTTGACATTAAATATAAACCTATTCCTCAAATTCGATCGGTCGATTTAGATGTTGATCCAGGAACATGTAGTGTATTGTGCACAATAAGTGCATTGTATCTAATTATTAAATGAAATGTAAGTACATAGTAGTTAAACAGGGTTAATATCAAGTGGGACCAAGGTTCTTCATGGAACTAAATTAATGATTATTTAAAAAAATATGTTTTGGAAGAGTGTGTTTGTGAGGATCTTCAGGAGTGTCTGATGAAGGCGGATGAGGAACGTCCAGGTGATCAGCGCTGGAATCTAGAGGAGTGTGTTCACCGTTTCATCACTACATCATTGATCATTCCCATTTGTGTTTCATTCATGATTTCTGCTAATATAAAAATAAAAAAAACTAGATGTGCCCAAATATCTGACTTTAATCAGAGAACACAAAGAGGTCTTGAATTCATGTGTGTGTGTGTGTGCGTGCGTGCGTGTGTGTGTGTGCGCGCGTGTGTGTATGTGCGCGTGTGTGTGTGTGTGCGCGCGCGCGTGTGTGTGTGTGTGTGAGAGAGAGCAATTGAGTGAGAGAGTGTAAGTGTGTGTGTGTGTGTGAGTTGGGGAGAGAAACAGAGAGATTGATTGATTGATTGATTGAGTTTGTGTGTGTGTGCCCGCGCGTGTGTGTGTGTGTGTGTGTGCGCCCGCGCGCGCGCGTGTGTGTGTGAGAGAGAGCAATTGAGTGAGAGAGTGTAAGTGTGTGTGTGTGTGTGAGTTAGGGAGAGAAACAGAGAGATTGATTGATTGATTGATTGAGTTTGTTTGTGAGTGAGAGTGTGTGAACAGATTTGGTTATATTTGTGAAGGCTTATAAATTGTCCAAAACATATTTTTATTCGATTCTAGTGTTTTGCACATGTTCAGTGATGGGGTTTAGGGGTCAGAGGTCGGGTTAGAAAATGTAATTAACCTGATTTAAAATCAATGGAACCCTATACAGTGTCCTCACTAATAAAGTGAAACGTGTGTGTGTGTGTGTTTACTGGGGTTTCTAAAGACGCCAATAATGAACATGATCTGATTATGTAATATATTTACATTTATGAAGAATAATCTCCCTTTTACATTTTAACCAGAAGGCAAAATCTGATGGATGGATGGAAACACACACGGACACAGATCACGAATGGGCTTTTCAGTGAAGCGTCTCGAGTGTGTTGTGCTGAGGTACTTGTGCAGACAAACATGAAACTCGTATTTAAGAGAAACGTAATCATTCAGTTTCCATTTTTCTACCGTGTTCTGATATATATATTTTTTGATCAGCTGTTTCCACTCCACATGAATTATACACTTCAGTAGTTATTTTGATTAGCATCTCATTAATCATTAATTATGTGTCTTGTCCAGTAGTGAGGCTGGATGGTCTCACATGACTCAGATTATATTGAATATGTGAAAACATGGAAATACTCTAATAATAAGTGGAAATGTATCTGATCATAAACGCATTGATGTCTCAGTGTTTTACAGGAGATTGAGGATCAGTGTTGTTCTGCCATCTAGTGGCGGGTTCATTCAACAGACTCGATAAACCTATAGTTTACATGACAGCAGATGAAGTATGATACCGCACAATAATATTTAATGAAATTTGTGTCCTAAATGTTTCTAGTTTTATAAATCAATAAGGCACAGAAATTCATGCTATGTTGTGATTCTCTGTTATTTAAGTATTATAATACAATAATAATAATGCAATATGCAATGAACCCAGCAAGCAATTTTGCGTCTTTTTTTTTATTATTATTATTGCAAGTTAACAAAACATTGTAGTTCATACCAGAGGGGTTACCAGGATGTCATGGTTGGGGGGGGGCAACATAAACAATTGAAAAAATCGGCGCAAAATTAAGCTATAGGCCTACTACACACAATCTGTTTTAGTGCAGATCTTTTTCTAAGACAGGACCCCATAGATAGGCACAGGACCCCTATAAGACTATAGGGCTATCTCATAAAAGTTAGTTAAACCAGGTCAACTTTGCCCCCCCGAAAATTTTTTGATTTTCTTGATCTCGACATGTGCATTTTAAGGTGTTTTGAAGGCCAAAAAAATGGACAACAGTAGCTTTTAAAGCATGTCAGTGGGCAGTAGCATAGTATTTTATCAGATAACAGATTCTTAAACATGAGAATCAGTGTAAATGTCGCAATTAATGATCCACACTATAAAATAGAAATGCAGAATGTTTATGCTTATTGTTGACAATACACAATCACATATTCGAAACGGGAATGGCCTTGAATAAGAAATGATTTGATTATTTTGCATAATGTTACATTTCAAACAAATGCCAATGCAATCATTCTGTGTCCAGAGGCATATGAGCAATTAGCATCAAATATCAGTTTCAGCTACTTTTTCTTTCCTAAATTAATCAATATTTAACCAATGGTTCAATTGCTCGCTCATAAAGACAGTCACTTGTCGCCGCCTTCTAGCTATGGAGCGAATTATGTGCCAAAACCTCACACACACACAAAACGTGTTTTACTCACACCCAATGATTCACAAACAAACTCAGTGTGGTTTGTAAATACAAAACATCACTCACAAACTAATGCATATTGTTCTGCAAATAAAAAACGTACATATCAAACAAATACAGTATGTTTTACATATACATAGAAACGTATTTCTTCAATGACAAAAATATCCTCCAAGTACAAACTAAAATCTTTCAAGTACAAAACAAAATTCTCCAAGTACGAGACAAAAACCTTCAAGTACAAAGCAAAATTCTACAAGTACGAAACAAAAACCTTCAAGTACAAAGCAAAATTGTACAAGTACGAGACAAAAACCTTCAAGTACAAAGCAAAATTCTACAAGTACGAAACAAAAACCTTCAAGTACAAAGCAAAATTCTACAAGTACGGAAAAACTGTCACGTGACTTTTGGCACTATTTTTCCGCGTCCAGGCAGATTTTCTTCACAAATATATCCAGGGCAGGCGGATTTTCTCACAAATGCAGTTGAGCAACTTCCTCTTC
Source organism: Semotilus atromaculatus (assembly GCA_031834385.1). NCBI lineage: Eukaryota > Metazoa > Chordata > Actinopteri > Cypriniformes > Leuciscidae > Semotilus > Semotilus atromaculatus. The sequence goes on along the minus strand of JAULUF010000025.1, from coordinate 37,205,326 downwards.
TCGAACAGTAGATGGCGCTAAGATAGGGGATCAATTTCGCGCTAGTCTCTCGGGAGAAACACTGATGTGAAACGCGTGCTTGCCTTTGCCCATGGGAAAATGAGCGGTGAACAGGTGTGTTTCTGTCTTACTTTATAATTAACCTTATTGAGGTTTTGGTAAATGTTTATTATATAGACAGAAATCCACATTAGCACTTAGTAGCACTCCACTCTAGGATTAGGGAATCTATAAGCTGAAAGCTCTGCCATGTTGCTTTTTAGGCTACATTTTTGTAAAAACGTTTCATTTACTGAATGAGTCGATTTCTTTCGTTCTCCATAAATTAATGAGAACATTGCATTTAATTGAAAGGAGGGTCCCACTTATTCATTAATTTAGTTGGAATTCAGTCAGCTTAACTGTTAATGTAGGCTAATAAAATAATGAATGAACAAAACAAACAATATAGGCTACAATTGTTTCTTAACTTCCCTGTGACGTATTGCCCAAATTATTATTTTGGACAGACAAAAGAAACCCTCCTTAATTTATGGAGAACGAAAGAAATAGATTCGTTCAGTGTAATCACTAATTTAGTCATTTCACACGCGTCTTATGTAGATTTTTTTTTTTTAAAGCAACATATGATAGAGCTTTCAGCTTAGATTCCCCTATCCTAGAGAGAGTGAAGTGCTACTAGCGGTAATATGGATTTTTGTCTATATGTAATAAACATTTTGCAAAAGAAAGCCTCAATAAGGTTAATTAGATTAAGTAAGACAGAAACACACCTGTTCACCGCTCATTTTCCTCAGCTGTAGGCAGTGTTGGGAAAACGTATTTCGTTACAGAATACATGCCCAAAAATGTAATTTGTAACGTTTTCCGTTGCATTACTCAATCTGAGGGATTACGTCCGCATTGAATTGCCTTTTATAAGTGTAAGAATGCGGCCATCTAATCCTGTTTACTAAGAGACTGCTCTCTGCTTAAGTAGGCTAATCCTGGCGCGTTCACTGCGAAGATCGCGAGTCAGCATTGTCACACTGACAAATACACTTGTTTATTAATAAACAATTAAAATATCTCCTTGCTATATTTTACATATTCATAATCTTTTGCCGGTTCTTTGTGACAGCTTTAAGGTGCTTTATTGGCAGTGCCACCCTACATGTTACACGCGTCACCACCGCAAAAAAAATAAATAATAATAATAAAAAAATATAATAATCTACATAAGACGCGTGTGAAATGACTAAATTAGTGATTACACTGAACGAATCTATTTCTTTCGTTCTCCATAAATTAAGGAGGGTTTCTTTTGTCTGTCCAAAATAATAATTTGGGCAATACGTCACAGGGAAGTTAAGAAACAATTGTAGCCTATATTGTTTGTTTTGTTCATTCATTATTTTATTAGCCTACATTAACAGTTAAGCTGACTGAATTCCAACTAAATTAATGAATAAGTGGGACCCTCCTTTCAATTAAATGCAATGTTCTCATTAATTTATGGAGAACGAAAGAAATAGACTCATTCAGTAAATGAAACGTTTTTACAAAAATGTAGCCTAAAAAGCAACATGGCAGAGCTTTCAGCTTATAGATTCCCTAATCCTAGAGTGGAGTGCTACTAAGTGCTAATGTGGATTTCTGTCTATATAATAAACATTTACCAAAACCTCAATAAGGTTAATTATAGATAAAGACGAAACACACTGTTCACCGATCATTTTCCCATGGGCAAAGGCAAGCACGCGTTTCACATCAGTGTTTCTCCCGAGAGACTAGCGCGAAATTGATCCCCTATCTTAGCGCCATCTACTGTTCTAGAAGAGGAAGTTGCTCAACTGCATTTGTGAGAAAATCCGCATGGCCTGGATATATTTGTGAAGAAAATCTGCCTGGACGCGGAAAAATAGTGCCAAAAGTCACGTGACAGTTTTTCCGTACTTGTAGAATTTTGCTTTGTACTTGAAGGTTTTTGTTTCGTGCTTGTAGAATTTTGCTTTGTACTTGAAGGTTTTTTTCTCGTACTTGGAGAATTTTGTTTTGTACTTGAAAGATTTTAGTTTGTACTTGGAGGATATTTTTGTCATTGAAGAAACACGTTTTTATGTATATGTAAAACATACTGTATTTGTTTGATATGTACGTTTTTTATTTGCAGAACAATATGCATTAGTTTGTGAGTGATGTTTTGTATTTACAAACCACACTGAGTTTGTTTGTGAATCATTGGGTGTGAGTAAAACACGTTTTGTGTGTGTGTGAGGTTTTGGCACATAATTCGCTCCATATCTAGCTTAATGATGCAAGTTGCGCAAACACAGACAAGCGGAGTGATACAAACAGGGAAAAGTTGAACACATTCGAGGTAACGTTACAAATATATTTATAGAATAATAATGGCAATATATTTAATAGGGTGTTTGTGTTAAATTAAGCTTATAGTAGCCAATCCACTGTCTTTGATCAAACTGATTATTTCTTTCGGTCATTTAAAACTTCTATCGAAAAACAGCTGTTTAGATTAGATTTTATCTCGCACTGTATGATCATTATAACTGAAGTGAAGCGTCTCGTTGGGATTCGCGCTCCTGTGAACATAAATCCCGCTTGCTTTGATTGGACTCAAACATGTTGACATTGAGAGCGGGTGTTTGAGGCTGAAGCAGCTCAGATGAGAAGGTCAGTTATCGTCGCGATGGGCGAATCATTGCAGCACCAAATTAGAGTTAATATTAGCCAATTATTTCACAACTTTCATTAGGCCTATATACACTCAACAAAATGTAGGCTATAGCCTATATTTGGTGCTGAAGGAGACGGAGCTGAGCTCCGGCAGGGTGTGTTGTGGTCCCGAGGAGGCGGGTAAACATTTCATTGGCGTTCTGTTCTGTCATGATGCACTTTTTTTGCGTGTGTACGCCCGAAGCGCGCGCGCACTGTAAAACAGCGCCAAACTGGATTTTTGTTGGGTCAGACCCAATCTGCTAGCGATGGAAAAATATGCACAAAACAAGCCAGTTTAAATTTTAATTTATCATCGATCAGATAATTTCTCAGGGGAGGCAGGGTTTATCCTAGGGGAGGCACTGCCTCCCCCAGCCTCCCCCTAGACACGCCCCTGGTTCATACAAGGTAAAAGATCAGTGAAAGATATACACATACAAAGGAAAGAAAGACGTAAACGGAACATACACATAAAAAAAACAGCATTCATGATACTAATAGTAGGAGCACTGTGATTTATAATTACAGATCTGTCAATAAAATTATTGTAGATATACACTATTCTCTTAAAAGACGTCTAATAGCTGTCAAAACAAACACAAAACAAGGCTGAATTTGGGCTGTCAGTGAAACTCTAATAGACGAACCATCTGAACTCTAATCTGAACTCTCAATTCAATTCCAATTCAACTTCCTGTGGAACAGAGTCAATTCAATTCAAATTCAACTTCCTGTGGGACGGAGTCAATTCAATTCAAATTCAACTTCCTGTGGAACAGAGTCAATTCAATTCCAATTCAACTTCCTGTGGAACAGAGTCAATTCAATTCCAATTCAACTTCCTGTGGGACGGAGTCAATTCAACTTCCTGTGGGACAGAGTCAATTCAATTCCAATTCAACTTCCTGTGGGACAGAGTCAATTCAACTTCCTGTGGGACAGAGTCAATTCAATTCAAATTCAACTTCCTGTGGAACAGAGTCAATTCAATTCCAATTCAACTTCCTGTGGGACAGAGTCAATTCAACTTCCTGTGGGACAGAGTCAATTCAATTCAAATTCAACTTCCTGTGGGACAGAGTCAATTCAACTTCCTGTGGGACAGAGTCAATTCAATTCCAAATCAATTCAATTCAAATTCAACTTCCTGTGGGACAGAGTCAATTCAATTCAAATTCAACTTCCTGTGGGACAGAGTCAATTCAACTTCCTGTGGGACAGAGTCAATTCAATTCCAATTCAATTCAATTCAAATTCAACTTCCTGTGGGACGGAGTCAATTCAGTTCCAATTCAACTTCCTGTGGGACGGAGTCAATTCAATTCCAATTCAACTTCCTGTGGGACGGAGTCAATTCAGTTCCAATTCAACTTCCTGTGGAACAGAGTCAATTCAATTCCAATTCAACTTCCTGTGGGACGGAGTCAATTCAATTCCAATTCAACTTCCTGTGGGACAGAGTCAATTCAATTCAAATTCAACTTCCTGTGGGACAGAGTCAATTCAACTTCCTGTGGGACAGAGTCAATTCAATTCCAATTCAATTCAATTCAAATTCAACTTCCTGTGGGACGGAGTCAATTCAGTTCCAATTCAACTTCCTGTGGGACGGAGTCAATTCAATTCCAATTCAACTTCCTGTGGGACGGAGTCAATTCAGTTCCAATTCAACTTCCTGTGGAACAGAGTCAATTCAATTCCAATTCAACTTCCTGTGGGACGGAGTCAATTCAATTCCAATTCAACTTCCTGTGGGACGGAGTCAATTCAATTCAAATTCAACTTCCTGTGGGACAGAGTCAATTCAACTTCCTGTGGGACAGAGTCAATTCAATTCAAATTCAACTTCCTGTGGGACAGAGTCAATTCAATTCAAATTCAACTTCCTGTGGGACAGAGTCAATTCAATTCAAATTCAACTTCCTGTGGGACAGAGTCAATTCAACTTCCTGTGGGACAGAGTCAATTCAATTCCAATTCAACTTCCTGTGGGACAGAGTCAATTCAATTCCAATTCAACTTCCTGTGGGACGGAGTCAATTCAACTTCCTGTGGGACAGAGTCAATTCAATTCCAATTCAACTTCCTGTGGGACGGAGTCAATTCAACTTCCTGTGGGACAGAGTCAATTCAATTCAAATTCAACTTCCTGTGGGACAGAGTCAATTCAACTTCCTGTGGGACAGAGTCAATTCAATTCAAATTCAACTTCCTGTGGGACAGAGTCAATTCAACTTCCTGTGGGACAGAGTCAATTCAATTCCAATTCAACTTCCTGTGGGACAGAGTCAATTCAATTCAAATTCAACTTCCTGTGGGACAGAGTCAATTCAATTCAAATTCAACTTCCTGTGGGACAGAGTCAATTCAATTCAAATTCAACTTCCTGTGGGACAGAGTCAATTCAATTCCAATTCAACTTCCTGTGGGACAGAGTCAATTCAATTCAAATTCAACTTCCTGTGGGACAGAGTCAATTCAATTCAAATTCAACTTCCTGTGGGACGGAGTCAATTCAATTCCAATTCAACTTCCTGTGGGACGGAGTCAATTCAATTCAAATTCAACTTCCTGTGGGACAGAGTCAATTCAACTTCCTGTGGGATAGAGTCAATTCAATTCCAATTCAACTTCCTGTGGGACGGGGTCAATTCAACTTCCTGTGGGACAGAGTCAATTCAATTCAAATTCAACTTCCTGTGGGACAGAGTCAATTCAACTTCCTGTGGGACAGAGTCAATTCAATTCAAATTCAACTTCCTGTGGGACAGAGTCAATTCAACTTCCTGTGGGACAGAGTCAATTCAATTCCAATTCAACTTCCTGTGGGACAGAGTCAATTCAATTCAAATTCAACTTCCTGTGGGACAGAGTCAATTCAATTCAAATTCAACTTCCTGTGGGACAGAGTCAATTCAATTCAAATTCAACTTCCTGTGGGACAGAGTCAATTCAATTCAAATTCAACTTCCTGTGGGACAGAGTCAATTCAATTCCAATTCAACTTCCTGTGGGACAGAGTCAATTCAATTCAAATTCAACTTCCTGTGGGACAGAGTCAATTCAATTCCAATTCAACTTCCTGTGGGACAGAGTCAATTCAATTCAAATTCAACTTCCTGTGGGACAGAGTCAATTCAATTCAAATTCAACTTCCTGTGGGACGGAGTCAATTCAATTCCAATTCAACTTCCTGTGGGACAGAGTCAATTCAATTCAAATTCAACTTCCTGTGGGACGGAGTCAATTCAATTCCAATTCAACTTCCTGTGGGACGGAGTCAATTCAATTCAAATTCAACTTCCTGTGGGACAGAGTCAATTCAACTTCCTGTGGGACAGAGTCAATTCAATTCAAATTCAACTTCCTGTGGGACAGAGTCAATTCAATTCAAATTCATCTTCCTGTGGGACAGAGTCAATTCAATTCAAATTCAACTTCCTGTGGGACAGAGTCAATTCAACTTCCTGTGGGACAGAGTCAATTCAATTCCAATTCAACTTCCTGTGGGACAGAGTCAATTCAATTCAAATTCAACTTCCTGTGGGACAGAGTCAATTCAATTCAAATTCAACTTCCTGTGGGACGGAGTCAATTCAATTCCAATTCAACTTCCTGTGGGACGGAGTCAATTCAATTCAAATTCAACTTCGTGTGGGACAGAGTCAATTCAACTTCCTGTGGGACAGAGTCAATTCAATTCAAATTCAACTTCCTGTGGGACGGAGTCAATTCAATTCAAATTCAACTTCCTGTGGGACAGAGTCAATTCAACTTCCTGTGGGACAGAGTCAATTCAATTCAAATTCAACTTCCTGTGGGACAGAGTCAATTCAACTTCCTGTGGGACAGAGTCAATTCAATTCAAATTCAACTTCCTGTGGGACGGAGTCAATTCAATTCAAATTCAACTTCCTGTGGGACAGAGTCAATTCAACTTCCTGTGGGACAGAGTCAATTCAATTCAAATTCAACTTCCTGTGGGACGGAGTCAATTCAATTCAAATTCAACTTCCTGTGGGACAGAGTCATTTCAAATTCAACTTCCTGTGGGACAGAGTCAATTCAATTCAAATTCCAATTCATGAATTGAATGCAGGCCAATTCTGAAATTCTGAATTTTGCACTGGCCTGGTGTGGACATATACACCTAGTTTAAGAAGTGTTTCGACATCTGATGCGCATGCGTCTGTTGTAATGGAGTTATGAACATGATTTATGAATCTTAGAGTTGTGTCATAACTCCCGAGGGTTGCGCTTGGGTCAGAATGTTGATAAAGAGCAACGGATTGTATTGACAAACTCTTGAGGAATGCGGACATTCAATATTTACAAGATTTTTTTATCAAAACAAGATCTAGACAAACTAAACTCTGTCCATGAGGATTTCCATGGACTGGGAGAATCAACAACTGATTTAAGTCTGAGATTATTGCGTGGCAGAATACCCGGGGCTGTGGCTGTATTCTGGCATAAGAAGTACGGTCCACTGATCAGTGTGATTAAGTGGATCAATATTAATCAATAAAGTGGAACAATAATATTAAGTGATTGCCACTTTATAGCAACCAAAGTGGAGGATAATAAGAAGGTCTTTGTAATTTTGAACATACTAACGTGTAGCCAAAATGAAGATGAATATATGAAGAGGCTTGCTTTTATAAGTGCTTTTATAAAGGAAATTGTATGTGCACGTATATTTATATTAGGGGATGTGAATGCTGATAATAACTCTTTGTTTGGCCAACAGCTAATCAGGTTTTGTCAGGATAGTAAGTTGGCTTTTTCCAGCCAAATATCATTGCCAGCAGACAGAGATACATATATCATAATATCAGCATGTTATCATTGGTCTTCAGCCTCGGGGAGAGTCCGAGAACGAGCTGGACACATCTGTCATGAAGATCTGGGGCAGGTGTGTGTGTGTGTGATATATGAGGACACAAATGTGCATAATGACATGCATATTACACTGGTATTACAACTTACACGTGACTTATGAGGGCATTGCATGAGTCCTCATATTTCAAATAGCTTAAAAAACATAAAAAACAATGTGAAAAATGTAAAAATGCAGCATGTCTCCTGTGATGGGTAGGTTTAGAGAC
>JAULUF010000025.1:37157500-37192500 GCA_031834385.1 Semotilus atromaculatus | reverse complement strand
TTGTAATACCAGTGTAATACACATGTCATTATACACATTTGTGTCCTCATAAATCACATAAACAAACCCACACACACACACACACACACACACACACAGACACACACACAAATAAATAGTTTTGTTTTGCGAAACACATTAGCACTGCATAACAATGTCCTCCTAACATTATATCAGTTATAGGCAAACACTCCTTTAGACTTGCTTCTAACTCAAATGGAGAGGAAAACACAATAAATAGCTGTCAATCACACATAAAACACACATTTCCCATGTAGTCCAGTCATTTTATGAAAAAAGGTTGAACAAATTGCAACAGAAGCAAACTCAACTGATTTTGCATCCTCGATATGTTCTGAGTAAGGAAACAAAAGCCCTGAAGAATCCCATTAGGGGAAAGTTTAGAAAAAGACCCAAAATATCACCTATTCATTCTTTTTCTCACGTGAATAGGGTAAAAATGTTAACCTTTAGATATCACCATGATCTGTTTGGGTATTTATCATAGACTGTAAAAAATATGGACAAAGCGTCTGTGACGTCACCCATAGACTTTCTGTAGAACGGTTTTGAGGCCGTTTATGGGGGGTATGGGCGGCGCCATCTTGGAAAATCTTACGATATTTCAATACAAATGTTCATAAAGGATCCAAAGCTGGTGTGATGTGTGTGTCAGATCATGGCCGAGACGTCACATTTCAGGAATTCCACTCGGCGCAGCCCGTTATCAGCTGTCAATCAAGCTGTCAATCAAAGTTAGCCACGCCCTTATTTGTCACATTTTATATCTAAATACGATCTAAACTAACGTGTTAGAAAAAAATTCACCCCCTCACAGTCGTCAGGCACTCGGAACCTATCGAAAAATACAATAAAAGTCCATGGGACCAACCTGTAAAAACATGAATTTATGCTGTGAAAACGGACATTTTAACATGGGGGTCTATGGACATCTGCTCCTTCTGGGACCGGCCCCTAGAGGAGTTTAGATGTACTGCAGTTTTTCGCACTTCCGGGTCGGCTTCATTTCTCAGATTAGAATGGTGCCGCTTGGTATTTATGCAAGTTCCTTACTCAGGACATATCGAAGATGCAAAATCAGTTGAGTTTGCTTCTGTTGCAATTTGTTCAAGGTTGACCCCCATTTTGGCTTAAAATGACTGGACTAATGAATGCATTTAGGAATCTGAGCACAGTGACGTACAGACTCTAGTGACATCATAGTGGAACTTGTTACAATCTGTCTTCTGTAATCTGTGGAATATTCCATTGGAATGAATGGGTCACTATGGAGATTTCAGAGTGTTGTACTCTATGTGTATTTACACTACCCGTCAAAAGTTTTGGAATAAAAACAAAAAACAAAATGTAATTTCTTTATTGTAAAGAAGTCTCTTCCACTCAACAAGGCTGCATTTATTTGATAAAAAAATACAGTAAAAACAGTGAATTATTATTATAATTTAAAATAACTGTTTTCTATATCAATATATTTTAATATGTAATTCATTCCTGTGAATTTATTCCACAAAAAATATGAATGTCTTCAACATTGATAATAATCATAAATGTTTCTTGATCATCATATTATCCTGATTTCTGAAGGATCATGTGACACTGAAGACTGGAGTAATGATGATGAACATTCAGCTTTGATCACAGGAAAAAATTACACTTTACTGTATATTCACATAGAAAACAGATGATTTACATTACAATAATATTTCATAATTTTTACTGCATTTTGATTCAATATTATACTGTATTTTCTTTCAAAAACATTAAAACTCCTTATTCCACACTTTTAGCAGAGTGTGTGTTTATGTATTTGCGTGCATGTGTGTTTGATTTTTATTGTTATGCTGGTAATATAATATCCAATGATGCATTGTGTGTTAAATTAGAAAACCGTTTTAACCCCATTGCACTGCACGTGTCTCTATATCATGCATGCATGCGATCAATCACTCAATTTTTCCTCAGGAGAATGTTTCTCTGGCTGATATTTTGTGTCTGAGAGACAGCGGGCTGTCGGAGCAGGAGCTGTGGGCGGTGTGTGTGGAGTGTGTGTGTTCTCTACAGAGCATCGCTCTCTCTCCGCTCTTCCACACACTCTGCGTAACGCCCGACACACTGGCCTTCAACGCTCACGGAAACGTGTGTTTCATGGATCAGCTCAGCGGTGAGTCATCAGCTTCGTGACTCAAACACACTCTCACAGTGTTTGCCTGGATTTATTGAAAATATTGCTTTTGATGCACATCTCTACAAATTTGACAGATGTGTCTTCATAAAGAAACTAGGGATAACCATATAATTTACTGTAAAAAAAAAACAGTAAAATTGCTTTGCCTGTTAACTGTAATTTACTGAAAAAAAAATACTTTCTTGTGTATGGTTTTGGCAAGTAAAAACTATCAACTACCATATAATTTACTGTGAAAAACAGTAAAATTACTTTCTCTGCGAACAAATGTACTGCTCATTGCTAGTTAATGTTAATTAATGCCTTAACTAATTATTGGGAAAGTTAACTGTAATTTTACTGTAAAATACCGTATGGCTTTGGCAAGTAAAAACTATAGATAACCATATAATTTACTGTGAAAAACAGTAAAAGGACTTTGCCTGCGAACAAATGTACTGCTAGTTAATGTTAATGCTGTAACAAATTATTGGGACTTTAGTGAAAAAAGTAAACTGTAATTTTACTGTAAAAATAGTTACATTTATGTTTTTTGCAAGTAAAAATTATGAATTACCATATAATTTACTGTGAAAAACAGTCAATTCCCTGTGTGACAAATCACATATGATTATATTTTTATATGGTTTTGTTTCTTCTTATTTTGTTGTCAGATTAGGGTGTTTTGTGTTACTTACAGTTGTCAACATTTGAAGTGAATCAAAAAAGTTAACCAAAGTTGTCCTAAGACAAGAACGGGTATTGTTTAAAATTCATGTTTAACTTTGATGAAAGGTTTTGATCCACTTTAAATGTTGACTATGAAGGTACAAATGAGAACTACATACAAACTAGCGATGGTTTTGTCCTCTAGTCCCGTTAGCAGCCCATCTCATACACTGAATATCATTCTCGAAGGCCACAGCGTACACTTTCTAAATATACCGATGAGTTCCTCTGCGTATGAGTATTTTCTGGAGGATCTGAGATATTGAGGAGAAAGCCTGACCTATTTAACAGATCCACGCGTCTCTTCTCAACGCGCCCTAGTTAGACAGCGAGAGTTAGAAAAGCTCCTCGGAGGACTTACACACTTATTCACAGAGAGAAAGAAACTCTCTTATTGATGAAGGGAATATAATTACACTTCACAGCCGGAGCTTTCAAACTGTGGGTTTTTGTCATAGTTCAGCGCATTTTGACTCATATTTAATATGACTTCTGTTTTTGAGATGGTTTTACTGGTGATCTATAACTATTATTAGCGCTCCTAAATCAGATCTAACACCGAATGCTGAATGTTACGTGTGTGTGTCGTCATGCTGCGTTTCTGAGCGTAAAAGGTCTGCAAAGTTTCAAAGTGCAGATAAATAGAGTTATTGTGTCCTAAAAGAAATAAGCGATTCTAAACTCCAGTAACGAGTTGTCTAATTCACTGTAAAAAGTGATCAGGTGACTTAACTTTAAACAATTTTTAGGAAACCCGTTGCCTTATTTTTTTTTTGATTAAGCATGAAGTTTATTTACGTAATAATTCTAAGTAATGTGGAATTGTCAAGTTCTTTAATTGAATTTTTGGTAACACTTTATTTTACGACCCGCAAACAACTGCGTAAGTACACCGAAATTACAGTGTACGTTTCTGTAGGCTAATTATAGCGTACTTCCGTGTAGGTATAAGGGAACAATATGTTAAGTTTGGGGTAATAAAGGGGTAACAAGCAGATATACAACCTGTAAATAACTTCGTAAGTAAATCGAAATTACGGTGTACGTTTCTGTAATTATAGTGTACCTCCGTATAGGTATAAGGGAACAATATGTTTTGGGTAGGCTAATAAAGGGGTAACAAGTAGATATACAAGCAAATTATTTATAATGTAATTATTTTAAAACTAACAGGTAGGCTACCTATTATGTTAATATATTCCAGGCAAAAATTGTACGTCTGTTGTATATAAAAGTTATCATCACATTTCTGGCAAAATATGTTCTTGTGCAATTTTACAGGGTAATTTTGACATCTGTGGGTTGAAAATGATGCATGTAAGCACAGTATGATAAAAATGAATTTATTGGCTTTTCTTACTAGATTAATTAATGTTAAATCAACCCACAGATGCCAAAATTAAATGTAAAATTGCAGAAGAACATATTTTGCCAGAACTTTTATATACAACAGACGTACAATTTTTGCCTGGAATATATTAACATAATGGTACCTGTTAAAATAATTACATTATAAATAATTTGCTTGCATAGCTTGTTACCCCTTTATTAGGCCTACCTTATAACTACACGGAGGTAAACTATATTTACAGAAACGTACACCGTAATTTCAGTTTACTTACAAAGTTATTTGCAGGTTGTATACTATCTGCTTGTTACCCCTTTATTACCCCAAACTTAACATATTGTTCCCCTATACCTACACGGAAGTACGCTATAATTACAGAAACGTACACCGTAATTTCGGTTTACTTACGCAGTTGTTTGCGGGTCGTAAAATAATGCGTTACCGAATTTTTTTTCAATTAAGCATTACGTTTATTTACTTAATAATTTGAAGGCAACGGGTTTTCTCAATGTTTTTAAGTAAGTGAACTAATCACTTTTTACAGTCTTCCAGTGTCACTTCTTAAACGAACCTATGTAGGTTTGTAACTAATTAGCATAATGCCAGCCCATTGGCTGTGTGCGCAACGCCTGCTTTGCCCCGCCCTCAAACACTGTAGTTTATCTGAGACTGGTTTGTAACTAATTTGCATAATGCCAGTCCATTGGCTGTCTGTTTTGCCCCGCCCTCAAACACTGTAGTTTATCTGAGACTGGTTTGTAACTAATTTGCATAATGCCAGTCCATTGGCTGTCTGCTTTGCCCCGCCCTCAAACACTGAGACTGGAAGAGTTTGGTTCGTGTCGTTTTCTGTTGACAAAGCAAATCAAGATCAAGAGCTGAGATTCAGATATGATAATGAGTTCGATAATGAGTTCAATAGTTTGATTTCTCTCGTGTCATGTGCCTTTCTCAGATGATCCTGACGGCTGTTTTGTTCCTCCAGAGTTGGGTAAGACTGGAAACACGTTTGAGGTGAGCTTAAACTCTACTTTACAAGGTCAGAATCAATGTTTGCTAAATCAACAGAACACGGCTCATTTTGAAAATGTGTTAAAAAACACATTTTAGGGTGCATTCTGTCCTGTGACTTCAGATAAAAACAACAACAACTTTGTTTTATTTAAACTAATAAACTAAATAAAAACTAAATAAATGTGCCTTTTGTTTAGTAAAGGAAAGACTCATAATGCATGCGATGATCCATTACAACTTCATATTACAGATTTCATCTAGTGATAGTAGATCAGGTTTTGGGTTTATCTCTGTATATTAGATAATCCCGCAGATTTGTTTGATTAATTAGCATGGCTCTGTTGTCCAGGGTCACATGTTCTCATTAGGCTCCACCCTCTGGGCCGCGCTGGATCCCGTCACGGATTGGGATCGGGATCTGAGTGAAGAGAGCCGGTGTTTGCTGAAGCAGATGCAGCGAGAGAAACCTGAGGATCGACCCACACTCCAGGTTCATCAGTCTTGTGTACTTTACATAGAAGTCTAAAAGTCTACTTTTACTTTCACATGAACAGTTTGATGGACATCCGCTGCTTTAGAGGAGACGGTTGCATGATGACTAATAAAGAAAAAAGGCTAGTCGATGCCACACTGTAAAAAAAAAAAAAAGATTACGGTAAAAATCGGTTGCCAGACCTTTACCGTCAAAAATACGGTAGCAATGTTATTGGTTTTACAGACTTAACTTAAAATTTACAGTAATAAACCGTATTTCATTATCTGATATAATGTTAATTTACCGATCTATTGAAGTATACATCAAAGCTGAAGTGTCACGCAGGGAATTGTGGGAATGTCAATTTATGGTTTTTCACTGTAAATTATAGGCTACAATGAGTTGTTATTTTTCACTTTAAATTTTTTTTACTTTCAAATAACATTAAATGTACCATTAGATTTATCACAGTTGTTTACCGTATACGGAAACTTTCTGTTAACCAATTAACAGTTTTTCACTGTAGCATTTTTTACCGTTAAAATCACGATAATTTTTTACAGTGCACATTTCTCTATTATTGATGATCTGTTGTATATGAATGCCCCATCAAAGTGTCTTCAAATGTTGGATGCTGTGTTTTATGGAGCTTTATTTCAAATCGCAGACCCTCACTCATCACTACACGTTACTCCAATGTGAATCTCTGTCAAATCGCCGGCTTACTCACCTTTATATCTTTATTATGTTACGTTACATATCCGAATTTCTTTCTTTTACACATGGTTTACTGTCCCAGAAAACTATTTCATTGAATGTACCTAAAGCCCGGACAGAGTTGTTCAGAAAGGCTGTCATGTTTGTTGCAAATTATATAAATTATATGTTTATCTCTGTAAAGCTGCTTTGAAACAATATACATTGTTAAAAGCACCTTCAGAAAACACTTAAACTACAGTGTCTAATTTCCTTAAATTATTTTAAAGGTTATGTTAAAACTATAGAACATGAGTCCATTCACACGTGCAAATGTTTTAACTAATGGCACTTTTATTTAATTGAAATTAGTTGTCTTTGCCTCTTTTGTGTTTGTTTTGTGATTGTGTGACCTCATTTGTTCTGCTATCTTGGCCAGGCTCTCTTGAAAAAGAGATTCTATATCTCAATGAGACAAACCTGGTTAAATAAAATAAAAAGTACTGCCTGATAAATGAGAGAGAAAAACTCATCATTTTAATAATTATATTTGCATGTTCATAATACAATTATATTATAAAATATGTATTTATTTAAATTATATTTAAAAACATTTTTTTTTAAATAATCATTTTAATAATAAAAAAATACTATTTTATTTTTATAACAGCATAAAAATGTAATGGATATCGAATGAAAAGGGTTTATATTAAAATATATATATAAAAAAATAGCATGCTAATAACATTATTTTAATCATTTAAAACAAAAAATAATTCTTCCTTTTTTAAAGTAACATATTATTGTTATATTAACAACATAACAATTTGATTGTGACATAAACAAACAAGCTCTGGGTTTGATATGAACAAATCTTGATGTTAAGTTATTGACCTTAACCTTTATTAAATGGCGTGTGTCCTTGAGCGCAGTCTTGTGGTTATTCACAGCTAGTGCACTGAAATAAAAGCAGTTGCTCTGATACACAAGAGCCATTAAATGAGATTTTAAGTTAATATTACAATAATGTAATGAGTAAATTATTTATTAAATTAATTAAGTTCACATGATGCACGTAAAAAAAATTGAAAAGTGTACGATTCCAGAATTTGCATGATTTTCTGTGGAGAATTAAATAATTAAAATGTATGATGTAAATGGTTTAAGGGTCATTTGACCGAAGGAGGCAGATTTCCCTCTTTGTTTAAAGAATATGTAATAAAAAATATTGTTTTCAATGGGGAAAAATGGATAATAATTATTGCATAAATATTAATTAGTACCATTCAATTCTTTCAAAATGCAAAATGCAAAAAAAAAGATAAAATATTATTGAACAAAAATGTATTTTACTGAAGAAAATAGAAAATTTTACGTGTCGGGTCACTTTTACCTGTAAGGACCATGAGTGTTCACGGATAAGGACAGCACGAGGGTTAATGAACTGCGTGAATAACATCAACAATAACAAAAGAATAACACGTCTTCTTCTGCAGGATCTTCTCTCTCAGACCGAGGCTTTACTCGCTGACGTCTCGTCCACAAGCGTCTGCCGGAAGCTCTCCGCTGCCGGCCGAAGACTTCTGTCCATAGAGTCCGTCGCTACTTTCCCAGGTGTGATCCCACAGTTCTCTCATAACGAGACTTACACACACACACAGGTGAAACTCGAAAAATGACAAGATCGTGCAAGTTCATGTATTTCAGTAATTCAAATTAAAAGGTGAAACTGATATATTTAGTATATATGACTATATACATATGCATGATTATACTTTTCAGAGGGCCGACATTTCTGTATTTAAAACCCTTTTTTTATTGATTTCATGTAATATTCAACATTTTTCTGAGATTTTGAATTTGGGGTTTTCATAAGCTGTAAGCCATAATCATTAAAATTATAACTTTTGCACAATATAATTTTTTTTCGAGTTTCACCTGTGTGTGTGTGTGTGTGTGTATATATATATATACAGTATATATATAGATACAGTATATCGGATTGCTTGAAGGAACATTCAAAAAGCTTAATAGAATTTCAAAAAGACCAAATAGCAGCAAACAAAGAATAAATAAACTACATAAACCTGAAGAAATGTAAAAAAAAAAAAAGAAGGGGGTAATCATCAAAAAATACCTTCAAAAGAAATTATGGGTTGATAATTATTCCAAAAATAAAAAATTTAAATAAATAAATAAATATTTTTTTAATTCAACTGCTTAAAACAAAACACTTAAAAATAATGAAGAATAAAAAGAATAAAAAATAAATAAATAAAAATATATATATAGTATATTATTTATTTATCTGCATGTCATGTGATCATTAATTGACATCGGAGAAAAATAACAAAAAATAAAAAATAATTTAAAGAACAATAAAAGTATTAACTGATATCCGAGAATAATAAATAAGCAATAAAAAAAATAATTAAAAAAATATATTTGATTCGTCTCCCTGCATTTCCTGTGACTGATAACTGACATCAGACAATAGCAAAAAAATAAAATATATAAATATATAATTAAATTATTAAAATGTTATTGTTATTTGTGGCATCAGCATCTGACATCAGACAGTAACACAAAAATTATGTATGTGTATATATATACCGGTATGTATATTATGGAGTGAAAACAGTCTCAAAACCTTCCACAAATGCACGAGAGAGATCCACACACACGCAAAGGAATCCACAGATGCACGGCACACACAGCGATCGACGAATGCACGTGAGAGATCCACACACACACACACACATACACACATAGCAATCCACAGATGCACGCAAGAGATCCACACACGCAAATCAATCCACAAATGCACGCGACAGATCCACACACACACATAGCAATCCACAGATGCACGCAAGAGATCCACACACACACACAGCGATCCACAACAATCATGTATTATTATCCTTAGTCACATTGCTTTGCTCACAATCCACAAATGCTTTATCTGTACCTGTAATTTCATGCACAGCAAATCACGTGACTTTTGAGACTGTTGTTCCGCGGCCTTGATTCACAAATGCACACAAGCCTATCTGTCCACATTACCTGCAAGGATGCGATATGGTGTCTTCCTCCAGAGGGCGCTAACCGGCCTTTGAGCTGAATCTTTCAAAGTGCTGGATTCTAGGGGTGGGCGAGGCCCGTCGCCAAGGGGGGGCATTAGGGGGCCGTGCCCCCCCAGATGGCACAAGGTGCCCCCCTAATCATTATGGTCATTCAGCAAACTTACTATTGAGAGAGAAAAAACGTTTTCACGTATTAAATATCGAAATGTCGTCAGCAGCCTAGCAGCACACAGGTGCACTAATCTCTGTAACTTTAAATAACACATTGTCTTCAGAAATATGATTTGGAAAATCGGAGCGTGTGTAAGGCTCTGCGCAAGGCTTACCTTCCCCTGGCCACGAGCTTGTCGAATTTTCAACAGCCTACGTTTCCACGTAAAAAAAAAGGGTCATTTTCCTCAGAATTGCGTGATATAAAAATCAAAATGGCAAGTTATAAAGTCAGAGTTGCGTGATACAGTTGCATTTGCGTGTTATAAAGTCAGAATTGTGAGAAAAACTCTGAATTGTGAGAAATCCATGTGAGAATTATGAGATAAAAAAGTCACAATTATCTTTTTTTTTTTATCTAATTTTTTTTATTTCGTGGCGAAAACAAGCTTCCATACTTCTGATTGCTTTTAGAGGGAAAATCTGTCCATAAATGCTGGTCTAGGATCAGGTTTCTCTGTAATAAAAGAATTTTGGCGAAACTCGTGTTTTGAGCGGTGAGTGGATTAGTTCTACGCGCACGCAAATCCTCTTGTTATAATAAGCAGTTAGGCTATGTAAATAAGGCATTATTGTGCATCAGCTTTACTGATAGCCTAATGGAACGTTGTGAGATCGCGATGAAGTTGTCTAACCGCTTTTTAATGATAATAAAATAGGCGCTCTTTGCGAGCTTTCTGCCATGCCAAATCCTGCATATAGCCTAGTAGACGTTTTTAAAGGGGAAGCGCATATCCTCATGGTGTTATGGTTCACCCTCCGCCTATTATTCTAAACTGTTTTAATTATTCTTATTTCTGTTAAAAAAAAAAAAAAAAAAAAAAAAAAATCAGGGGCGGCAGTGGCTCAGTGGTTCATGTAGATTGTCTACAAACCGGAAGGTTGGTGGTTCAATCCCCGGTTCCACCTGACCAAGTGTCGAGGTGTCCATGAGCAAGACACCTAACCCCGGCTGCTCCCGACGAGCTGGATGGCGCCTTGCATGGCTGACACCGCCGTCGGTGTATGAATGTGTGAGTGAATGGGTGAATGAGAGGCAAAAATTGTAAAGCGCTTTGGTGGCCATTCGGTCTATGAAAGCGCTATATAAATGCAGTCCATTTACCATTTACCATATGATCAGAAACTTACTATTTTGTGTTTTGGTGTTGTTTAAATATAGAATTTGGTCTATTTCAGTTATATTAGACTAAATAGGGGATGTTATTGTTTCTGTGACTGTCTGTTTTGTAGATCATAAAAAAGTGTGCCCCCCCATGAAAATGAAATGCCCCCCCATTCTATTTTTTCTGGCGACGGCCCTGGCGATACTGCAAAATTTGGTATCGATCCGATACCAAGTAAATACAGGGCCAGTATCGCCGATATCGATACCGATACCAATACTTTTTAATTTTAAAATCAATATGATCCTCTTGGCTACATCATCCCGTACACCACACGTGCAAAGGTGATTGTGCAGCGACTATGGGACAAGAGGAGAGATTGGGATGATCCCAGGTTACCAGAGGATTTGAAGAATGCTTGGAACAGATGGGCAGAGGAGCTTAGTGACCTACAAAACATCGTCTTACCCAGATGTTATTGTACTGCACCGAAGGATGATCTTTCCAGCCAGCGAGATCTCCATATCTTCTGTGACGCGTCTGAGTCAGCTTATGGGTCGGTCGCCTATCTTCGAACAGAAGACAGGCAGGGAGAAGTGGAGATCACATTCATAGTGGCCAGATCAAGAGTGGCTCCAAAGAAACGGCTGTCAATACCTCGTTTAGAATTATGTGCAGCCCTGACCGGTGCACAGTTGGCGAAGACCCTTAAGAAGGAATTGACTTTGCCTATTCAACAAGTTTTCATTTGGACTGATGCCACCACTGTTTTCACCTGGATCAGATCCGAATCCTGTCGATTCAAGGTTTTCGTTGGTACAAGGGTGACAGAGATTCAGGACCTTACCAGCCACTGTGAATGGCGCTATGTGACTTCAGAGAGCAACCCAGCAGATGATATCACCCGAGGGAAAAGGCTGGCAGATCTAGGGCCACAAAGTCGTTGGAATACAAGGCCCCCATTCCTTCTCCTTACACCTGATCAGTGGCAGGTTGCACCCCCATCCACTTTTATTGACAGCGATGAACTAAGAAACTCTACATTCTGTGGTCTGACTAATATTGCACATCGCTTGTCCATGCCCGATCTAAGCAAATTTAAGACCTTTCAAGAATTACTGACAGCCATCGCAGATTCTCTCAGGGAGGATGGAGCCCATGTATCAGCTGAAGACTTTCAACAGGCTGAGATGGCTATCCTTCAGCAAGCCCAATGGGAAAGCTTTCCCTCTGATATGGCACAACTGACAGCGGGGAAACAACTGAATAGCAACAGTCGGCTCCTTAGCCTTGCTCCCGAACTTGACTGTGTAAGCCACCTCCTTAGGGTAGGAGGTCGTCTTCGCTGCTGTGAAGAAATTGAGCCCGAGTTGATGCATCCTATTGTGCTGGATTCCCATCATCCTGTCACTAACCTACTCATTAAGGACTATGATACAAAGCTGCTTCACCCAGGACCTGAGAGAGTACTGGCGGAAATGCGTAGGAAATACTGGATCCTGCGGGGTAGGGAAGCAATCCGACGTTATCAGCGCCAGGATTGTTTAGAGTGTCAGAAGCTTCGTAAAAACCCACAGATACCTAGAATGGCAGATCTGCCTCCAGCCAGACTAGAATTCACAGACTGTCTCTTCAAACCCGCATTTTATTCTACTGGTGTTGACTGTTTCGGGCCATACATAGTAAAGATTGGACGCAGGAATGAGAAACGCTGGGGTATCTTGTTCAAGTGCATGACTACTCGTGCGGTGTACATCAACCTCCTTCCAAGACTTGATACAGACTCCTTCCTTATGGCTCTCAGGCGGTTTATAGCCCGACGTGGGAAACCTTTTGAAGTTTTATGTGATCAAGGTACAAATTTTAAAGGAGGGGAAAGGGAGCTACGACAGGCATTTGGCGAACTAGTTCCAGAACTTCAGGAACAGCTTGCCAGTCAGCAGATTATCTTCCGTTTCAACCCACCTCATGCTCCACACTTCGGTGGGTGTTGGGAAAGGGAGATTCGTTCCCTGAAACAACCTCTACAGGTCACTCTGGGAACTCAGCCTGTACCTGAGGAAACTCTTCTCACTACACTCATTGAGATCGAAGGGATCTTAAATTCTAAACCTCTGGGGTATACCTCCTCGAATGCCTCTGATCCAATTCCTATTACTCCTAAATCTATTACTCAGGCGGCCTGATTCGTCCCTTCCTCAAGTGATATACCCTCAAAGTGAAATACTGAGTCGACGTCGTTGGCATCATAGCCAAGTCCTAGCAGATCACTTTTGGAAGCGGTTTATCAAGTTCTATTTGCCTGGCCTTCAGACTCGTGGCAAGTGGCAAAGAGAGTCACCCGATATCAAAGTTGGAACTACAGTTATGATTGTGGACCCTCAATTTCCCAGGGCCCTGTGGCCCACTGGTCAGATCTCGCAAGTATTCCCTGGGGTGGATAATAAAGTCAGAACTGTTGAAGTGAGAATTAAGGACAAGTTTTATGTGCGACCGGTGGCTAAGGTTATACAGCTGCCTGAGATTCCAGACTAAAAATTTACTTTGACCCTTTTTTATAATGGGCAGATTTCCTCATTCTTTAGAAATCTGGGGGCGGCTTTTAAAAAGGCCCATTGTATTTGTATTTGAGTCTGTGAGACTTGCTCTGACAACATGCTCTGACATTGGCTGATTGCCAAAGCAGGAACGTGAAGACACTAGGCTCCGCCCATCTCCAACAGGTGGCATTGATTAGTATTTGTAGTTAATAGCTCTGCATGGTGTGAATGTAGCAAACAGACTCTGTGCTTTCTTGCCATTTGATGTGTGCGTATTATACAAGTAAGTAGGTTGTATTTCAACTCATGTTAACTGTTTGATGAAATGCATTTGTTTGTTTGATATTATTTGTCTACTCCTTGTTTAAGGATACTTCACATAGAAGTAGGGATATGATTTGTGTTCATGTATTCACATGATGTTACTTATGTTTCATGGAAGCATTTCTGCTACATCTCATTGTATGTATTTGTCTTGTCATTGAATTGTTTGTTATATTGATTATATATATTATATGCTTTGTTTTAGACCACACCCAAATCATGGCAACTTGACTGTATTCAGCTGCACTTATGGGCTAAGACTTTGTTGAAGCTTTATGGACTTGTTGTGGAGAAAATAAAGCTACAAATAGAACACTTTCTGCTGCTTCTTCATGTCTCTAACCGGACATCTGTGGTGAACTAGTCCCCCACTGGCAAACCCAAACTGATTGAGAATCATCAGTTTTCTTCACTTACAGCCCCCAAACTTTTTAACAGTAGGCTAGTGTACAATAGTGCATTTACTATAAGGGTAGTTTGGTAAAACTCACTGACTAATTACAAGCGAGTTGAGAGCGATACTGGCCCTGTATTTACTTGGTATCGGATCGATAATTTTGCAGTATCGCCCACCCCTAGAATCCAGCACTTTGAAAGATTCAGCTCAAAGGCCGGTTAGCGCCCTCTGGAGGAAGACACCATATCGCATCCTTGCAGGTAATGTGGACAGATAGGCTTGTGTGCATTTGTGAATCAAGGCCGTGGAACAACAGTCTCAAAAGTCACGTGATTTGCTGTGCATGAAATTACAGACAGATAAAGCATTTGTGGATTGTGAGCAAAGCAATGTGACTAAGGATAATAATACATGCTGTGTGTGTGGATCTCTTGCGTGCATCTGTGGATTGCTATGTGTGTGTGTGGATCTCTCGCGTGCATTCGTCGATCGCTGTATGTGTGTGGATCTCTTGCGTGCATCTGTGGATTGCTATGTGTGTGTGTGGATCTGTCGCGTGCATTCGTCGATCGCTGTATGTGTGTGGATCTCTTGCGTGCATCTGTGGATTGCTATGGGTGTGTGTGGATCTGTCGCGTGCATTTGTGGATTGATTTGCGTGTGTGGATCTTTCGCGTGCATCTGTGGAAGGTTTCGAGACTGTTTTCGCTCCATAGCATATGTTTTTTTATATGTCATGTGAGCATTAACTGAGACCCGTGAATGTTAATTGTTCGTTATTAAATTATTCAGATCAAATCTCAGGTGGACTTCAAATAAATATTTGATCTTAAAGGGGTTTGTCTGACAAAGCCGGTGTGGGAATCGCAGCTCTAGTATCTTGCGTGTCCAGATCTTTCTATTTCTTCACAGATGGTTCCAGTTTCCATTTTCTGGATTACAAAGCTCTCAGATCAGACTCGACGGAGAGCCCCAGCCGCGCTCGTGCCGTGACGAGGAGCTCCTCGGGCGACTCCTGTGACGGAGACGAGCTCCTGATGAAGAGGAGAGGTGTGATGAGCGACTCCTGTGACGGAGACGAGCTCCTGATGAAGAGGAGAGGAGTGATGAGTTACGGCTCCTGTGACGAAGACGAGCTCCTGATGAAGAGGAGAGGAGTGATGAGTTACGGCTCCTGTGACGGAGACGAGCTCCTGATGAAGAGGAGAGGAGTGATGAGTTACGGCTCCTGTGACGAAGACGAGCTCCTGATGAAGAGGAGAGGAGTGATGAGTTACGGCTCCTGTGACGGAGACGAGCTCCTGATGAAGAGGAGAGGAGTGATGAGTTACGGCTCCTGTGACGGAGACGAGCTCCTGATGAAGAGGAGAGGAGTGATGAGCTTCGGCTCTCGCTGGCCTGGAGCGCCGGCTGGACACCGGTACAACAACACCGCCAAAGAGCTTCTCTTACTTAGTGTTTCTGTCTTGTTTCCAGTCCAAATATCTGAAAATTCTTAAATCAAAATGCATTTACTAGATGAGTGAAATGACATAAGATATCATGTCTGGTTTTCTAGGGGAATTTATCAAAATTAACCGAGTTTTTGCTTAAAACAAGCAACATTATCTGCCAATAAAAAAATTAAAAAAAACTTAATTCAAACAGAAAAAAAAACTTTTTCTCAACCCATTGGCAGATAATTTTGCTTGTTTTAAGCAACAACTCACTTAATTAGAATTTTTTTCCCCCAAAAACAAGACAGAATATCTTATGTCATTTTGTTGTTGCGAATATTATTGTCATTTGTTCGTCATTGTGTCAGTGTTTTATTCGCTGACTTTAGCAGCTTCTTTGCACGAAGAACAACATAGTGACAAAACACATTTGTCCATTCAGGGCCACCGTAGAAACATGTCGATGTAAGGGGACCCACGGTGTGTGTGTGTGTGTGTGTGTGTGAGATGAGTAGGTTAAGGGGTCGGGTTAGTCAGTGTGCGTGTGTGTGTGTGTGAGATGAGTAGGTTAAGGGGTCGGGTTAGTCAGTGTGCGTGTGTGTGTGTGTGTGTGTGTGTGTGTGCGTGTGTGTGTGTGTGTGCGTGCGTGTGTGTGTGTGTGTGTGTGAGACAAGTAGGTTAAGGGGTCGGGTTAGTGTGTGTGTGTGTGTGTGTGGGAGATGAGTAGGTTAAGGGGTCGGGTTAGTGTGTGTGTGTGAGAGGAGTAGGTTAAGGGGTCGGGTTAGTGTGTGTGTGTGTGTGAGATGAGTAGGTTAAGGGGTCGGGTTAGTGTGTGTGTGTGTGTGTGCGTGCTTGTGTGTGTGTGTGTGTGTGTGAGATGAGTAGGTTAAGGGGTCGGGTTAGTCAGTGTGTGTGTGTGTGTGTGTGTGAGATGAGTAGTTTAAGGGGTCGGGTTAGTGTGTGTGCGTGCTTGTGTGTGTAGACAGAAACGGCTCATTCTAAGGTAATAAAAACATAACGGTTCATTATGTAAAGTCTTTATACACCACTGTAAACATAATTACGTATATGATATTGCATTTCTGTCAACAGATCCTCCTAAATATACACAATGCACTTTTAAATAATACAGCACAGCACATAAAACTAATAATAATAACACTACAACTTGAAAGCATCCTGCCTTGGCTCTCCTCAGGGCCGACGAGCTCCCGCCGGACAGCAGGTCTCAGAACAGTTCTCCGGTGCGCAGGAGGAGAGCCCTGAACCGGTCCTGCTCCGTCCCGGACTCCAACAACCCGCGCGTGTTCAGTCCTCCGGCACACACTCCCGTCAGCATGCTGGTGTCCGACCTGTCCCAGATCTGGGGTCAGGGGTCGGGTGTCCCGGCCGGGGATGTGACGAGTGACTCTGCAGACGCTGAAGCCCTGGGAGACGGACACCTGTGCTGCGCTGACCACCGCTACACCATCCTGTCCCTGGAGGAGGGACGTCAGAACGAGGTTTGTTTGTTGATACTGAAATATGACCGATTTTAGGATCATTTGGAATTAAAATTCACTGATAATTTACTCTCCCTCACGTCATCATCTGTCTTTCTTCAGTTGAAAAGAAATGAAGGTTTTTGAGGAAAACATTCCAGGATTTCCTCCATATAGTGTCTTCAATGGGGTCCAACGTGTCGAAGGTTTAAATGTGAGTTTCAGCTTCAAAGTCTCGACACGATCCAGCCGAGGAATACGAGTCTCATCTGGACAAACCAGCGACATTTATAACAAAATAAACATTTATATACTTTTTAAACCACACATGCTCATCTTGCTCATCCACGACTTCATGCATTACGTAATCACGTGTAAAGGTCACGCGTGCTTCCGTTCATAAATGTAGGATAGGGCGAAAAATCGTCCGACATCGTTGTTTTACCTTTTATTTATTTTGTAAAGGGCGTTTGACTGAGTCTTTGCACGTTGGCTTTGTAAACACTAGATCTGTTCTTACGCCTACGTCACGCTTGACCTTTCAACGTGATTACGTAATGTGTGTCGCATCACAGCTAGTGTAAGATGAGCATGTGTGGTTAAAGTATATAAATGTGTATTTTGTTGTAAATGTCGCTGGTTTGTCCAGATGAGACTCGTATTCCTCAGCTGGATCGTGTCGAGACTTTGAAGCTGAAACTCACATTTAATCCTTCGACACGTTGGACCCCATTGAAGACACTATATGGAGGAAATCCTGGAATGTTTTCCTCAAAAAACTTAATTTCTTTTCGACTGAAGAAAACCAGACATGAACATCTTGGATGACGTGTGGGAGAGTAAATTATCTATTTAATTCTGAAGTGAACTAATCCTTTAAGGCAAGACTACAGTTTTTTTTTTTACTCAATATTGAGATTTGAGTCTATTCTGTTCCATAACATATCCCCTTTCAGACTAGTGGAAAGAAAACATCCAAAATAAACATTTAAGTGTTATAAGTAACCAGGGCCTAAAACTACCTTTTGGCCGCTCCTGCCAATGGCTGGTGACTTATGAAAATTTACTAGCCATGTTTTACCGGCCATAAAACTGTTTTTGCAGAAACAGGCAGTTATGACACCAAAATGTTAGATACCAGTGAAAATTCACAATCTTCTATTCCAATTTCGATCCCACAGCTAAAAAGTAGCAGTAGTTTTCAGGTATTTTTGTACATTTTTTTTAATGAATTTGTCCAGACGACGTGACAGAGAGCTCTATTCAGTATGTGCGCGCTGTCTGAGGCTATGTTTACACGTGGACGGCTATTTTCATTAACGGACATTTCACCCTCTCCGTTTTCAACAATAACATTGTGCACACCCGTCAGTTTTCAGAAAAGTGTTAGTTTACATGAACCCGTATATATATATATGCCGTCAAGAGCATCAAACCTGTAGGTGTCAGTGTAAGGAGAAGCTCAAGCTCACGTCAGCCAATCAGAATCCAGTAAACAGCAGCAACACCTGGACATGATAGATCAGCTGTATACAAATGCAAACAGAGGAAAAGGGTTTGCTCAACATAAATGCGACTGCGACTGTGAATGCGTCCATGATCACCAAAACCAAATGAAAATGTAAACATAGGTCGCACTTTTTACGCAGTGCAAGTTCTGTCGCATCTGTGACGTCGCTGCATAAAACTCAAGTGTTTCTCAGTTCAAACGTGCAAACAAAGTTTCCCAAAATCGTTTCAGAGGCGAATTCTCCGTTTGCATGTAAACAAAGGACACAAACGAAGGGAAATCCCTTTCAAAATAACCATGTACGTGTAGACGAGCCTGAGACGTGCTTTCTGCGCTCGCTTCTGATGTTTGAGCACACAACCTTCCACAGCGCTCAAGTTACAATTTCTTTTTTTTTATATATACATTTTTATTGAACAGATTTTTTTAAATACATATGTGCATGGCATATATGAAAAATATCGCAACTTTTTTTTTTTTTTTACATCCATAGAAATGAATAAACACTCTACCCAGTCCAAAACATCCCACAGAAAAAAAATAATAAAATTATATAAAATCTCCAATGAAGGTACAGTCTCAACAAAGGAAAGGATAGGATTCCACATTTTATAAAATGAATTAACAGAGTCTCTGATGGAGTGTTTAATTTTTTTATTCTTTTTTGCATTTTCTTGCACTTGAATATTTCCATTGTCAAGACGTAAACTCACTGTCCCGCTCGTCGTTCACGTTTCTTCACGTTCATGTTCTCACAACACTGCATGTTAGAATTCACAAACATCAGCTGGGGAAGAATGGCGGTGCAGTTTTAGCGCTTTTAAAGTGTAATAAACAGACGTGTGCTGATGTGAAGTGAATGAGCGATGCTGTTGTGTGTTTGTTTGGCAGTGGATGACCCTGCGGGATCTCCTCTCTCGCTCCGCTCCGCTGTCAGTGAACGAGCTCTGGGCTTTATGCCACACGTGTCTCTCCACACTGCAGACGTACATCGACCTCCCGGGTCAGTCGGCAACAGCAGACTCTTTTACATTTACATTTATGCATTTGGCAAAAGCTTTTATCCAAAGCGACTTGCATTGCATTTCAAGGTACACATTTAAATTTTTATCAGTTTCCCTGGGAATCGAACCCATGACCTTGGCGTTGCAAGCGCCAGCGCTCTACTGTTAGATCTTTGACTCTTTGTCTTTGTTTATGTATCATGTCGATAATTAACCTTTAAATTATAATGCATTAAATTATAGGTTAATTATCGACATGATACATAAACAAAGATGTTTGCTTTGCTAATGCACATATAATAAATATTTTCTAATACTTGATTATTATGCATGAAGTGTTTGAGCCGTGTTTACTTCAGAGACCTGATGGGATATTTGTCCATCATCATCATTATTATTTATTATATTATAATTAATTTCTTCAAACAATTAAAATAAAATACTTAAATAAAATAAAATAAATTATTTTTTACTTGTATTTTTATTTTTTATTATTTCTGTTTACTTGCATGGCATGTCACCATTACTGACATCAGACAATAATAAATAATAAAAATTATAATAAATATATATTTATAAATGGTCAAATGGCATGCAGCTAAACAAAAATTTCAATAATTTTGTATTACACACACACACACACACACACACACACTTACATGTACCTGCATGTCATGTGAGCATTTCACTGTATGAACATGCAATTGTTTCGTTGTTAAATTAATTAAATATTCAAATAAAATCTCAGGTGGATTTCAAGTAAATATTTTAGCTTAAAGAGGTTTGTCTGAATTGACATTGCTAAGATTTTAACCTAAAATCTTAGCCTAAATATTGAAGCAAGGAATGTAATTTCCCATCTACCCACATTCACATACACCGATAGTTTCAGCAACCATCACACTTTATTAATAACTAAAGGCGATATTTACTCAGCCATCGTTTACTCCTGATTTGTATGATCCCGTGTTTGAGAAAAATCCCTGTTCTGTGTGTTCATCAGACTGTCTGTGTCTGGACTCAGTGTTTGTGGGCTGTGAAGGAGAGATGCTGTTTCTGAGACCCAAGAACTCCGGTACGAGCTCTAACAACTAATGCAGTTCATTAGAGGAACACACCGACTTTCTGGGACTTCCATCTTATTCCCCGTATCCCCCAGAGTTAGATAAGTCCACACACACCCTTCTCATCTCCGTGCTGTAACTCTGTCTGACGCACACACCGCTAGCCTAGCTTAGCACAAACACTGGAAGTAAATGGCTCCAGCTAGCGTACTGCTCCAATAGACCAATTTCGAGCCTACATCACAGTGACGTCACAGCGTTAGCTGGTGGCAAAACGAACGGAAAACTGGAGGCGGCCAACACAAACCAGCACAGATTCGGATACATAATAAGGAGTTTAAATGATTATTCTTGTTATTAAATGTCATCTTGTTGTGTTGTTGGGTGAAAGAATCGATGAAAAATGAATACGCTGTATCTGGAATTTTTATTTCTAGAAAATATTCACATCATTAAAATTATACCGTAATGTCAGTCTTCTTGGCGCTGGCGGCAGCACTGCGGATCGTACCACACAAGTCTTGTACATGACCAATCAGCACATAGTTATAGGCTTTATATGCCCTCTTTTTCCACTCGGTTTCTCTCTCAGAGGTGTAGAAGTCAGGCCACTCAACCGGCGGTAGAGTTAACGTTAATCCTGTCAGATCGTCCATCATTGAGTGAGTGTGTACGGGTCAGCCAATCTGGGTCCGTCCGTTAAAATTAACTTTTGCAAATAACAATCGTGGTCCTAGACAGTGAGTGACTTTGCACATTAAGATAAAATCGGATTTTCTCCTGTCATTGTTAAAAAACAAGCTAACAAAACTTGCAAACTAACATTAGTGAAGCGGCCAGAGGGATCGTTCTGACACCACCTAAGCTCCGCCCACAGAAAACCGTCACTATGTTTACCAACTGAAAATTGGTCTATAAGTGACAAAATAACGCCAACATTTTCCTATTTATATGTTGTGATTTGTATAGTCACAGTGTGTACAAATAACAAGGTCACATGAGACACAGCCATCTTTTAACCGTATACATACTGGGAACTATATTCTCAGAAGGCGAAGCACTGCCCCTTGGGCGGAGGGATTTGCGCAACACTCCGCTCCTCACGGCTTCTCAGGCGCTGCGAGCAAATCACTCCGCAGAAGTAGCAGTGCTTCGCCTTCTGAAAATATAGTTCCCAGTATGTATACGGTTAAAAGATGGATGTGTGACTATACACTGTGACTATACAAATCACAACATATAACTAGGAAAATGTTGGCATTATTTATTGGGAGCAGTATGCTAGCTGGAGCCATTTACTTTCAGTCTTTGTGCTAATCTAGGCTACCGGTGTGTGCGTCAGACAGAGTTACAGCACGCACGAAGATGAGAAGGGTGTGTGTGGACTTATCTAACTCTGGGGGGTACGGGGAATAAGATAAAGTCACAGAAAATCGGCGTGTTCCTTTAACTCATTGCCCCCCTGTATGGGACAGGGCTTTCTCTTCCAAATGTCATACGTCTCTCTTCATATTAAAGATGCACAAAATCGAAAAAAAAGAGAAGCTGCTTTAAAGGCGCTATATAAAACAGTTTATTATTATGATTATTATTAACTCTGTTCCGGGTGTCCTTCTCAGTCTCCTGTGATGTGTTTTTCTTGGCTCCTGAATTTCAAGAACATGGAATTGTGACGGAAAAGGTTTGTCACTAAACAACCACTTTCTAGTAGTTACACAGTGTTGTGTGTTTAAACGCGTGTGTGTTGTTCTCCAGGCGTGTGTGTACGGCGTGGCAGCCGTCCTCTGGGCTTCAGCCAAGTTTCATTTGTCTCCCGATCAGAAGTTGTCCATGCCGAGGAAACTGAAGAGACTCCTGCTGGAGATGGCCAGGAGAACGCCGATCGAGAGGCCGTCTATCCAAACGGCCAGAAAGGTGCTCGAGAACGAGCATTCATTATTTAATACATATTTGAATAAGTCATATTTTACTCCAAAACCTAGGATCCAAAATATAGGAGAATTATTTAAATTATATAGTGTATAGAAATAATAGAAATAATAAAACAAAATTAAATCGTTTTTAAGTGTCTTATGCTCAATGCACAACAGTAAGAACAGTAATATTGTGAAATATTATTACAATTAAAATCATTTAAAAATCTTTACAATATTTTCAATACACTTTACATTAAGGTTTCATTTGTTAACATAATTAATAATGCATGATTTTGGGCTGAATTGTCCTGAAAAGTATTTAACAGTGTAATTATGGATGATTATTATGTAATAATGAATGCATGATAATTATTATGTAATTATTAATTCAGTGTTAAAATGAAAGGCATTTCTCGTTTGTTTTCTTCATCCAAACACACGTGCCGTTTGCGTATGGTAATGTGGTTTATGTGTGGGTCATATTTCAGTGTTGCCGTGACTACCTCAGCCGGCAGGGAAGTGATGCGGAGAGTGTGTGGACGGCGCTCATCGGTCGAGTTCAGGTGAAGCGGCAGGATCTGATCAATCCTGGGATCTTATCAGTTCTATAGAGTCTCTGTTCTCTGTGTGTTTTACTCTGGAAACTTGTTTCCACCATGGAATATAATTTCAACGTTTTATCTCCAAATTCAGCAGCAATAGCTCAGGAATAGCTCACTGTCTGCACATTCCCCGTCAGAAATAAAGGCAGAATTGCAAATCGCGAGAAATAAAGGCCGAATTTTTTGTAAATAAGGTAAGAATTGTCAGAATTATGAGAAATAAATTAAGAATTGCGTGAAATAAAGTCAGAGTTGCAAGAAAAAAGTCAGAATTGTGAGACATAAAGACAGAATTGCAAGATATAAAGTCAGAATTATGAGAAATAATTTGAGAACTGCGAGAAATAAAGGCAGAATTACGAGATATAAAGTCAGAATTATGAGAAATAATTTGAGAACTGCGAGAAATAAAGGCAAAATTACGAGATATAAAGGCAGAATTACGAGAAATAAAGGCAGAATTATGAGAAATAATTTGAGAACTGCGAGAAATAAAGGCAGAATTATGAGAAATAATTTGAGAACTGCGAGAAATAAAGGCAGAATTACGAGAAATAAAGGCAGAATTACGAGATATAAAGGCAGAATTGCAAATTGCGAGAAATAAAGTCTGAATTTTTTGTAAATAAGGTAAGAATTGTGAGACATAAAGACAGAATTACGAGAAATAAAGTCAGAATTACGAGATAAAGTCAGAATTATGAGAAATAATTTGAGAACTGCGAGAAATAAAGGCAAAATTGTGAGAAAACGTTGCAATTACCTTTTTTATTTGCAAGCTTATTTCGCAATCATGACTTTTTCTCGCAATTGCGAGTTTATTTTACAATCCTGAAAAAAAGTCCGAATTGCGAGTAATAATGTCAGAATTTGTGAGAAAGTCAGAATTGTGAAATAAAATGTTGCAGATACCTTTTTAGTTTTTTATTCTGATCAACTGTGTGTCAGAAACACTGTCCTTCTACCGCATTAAACATGTCAGTGCAGTGACATCAGCCACACACACTCTTCTCTGTCCCGTTTGCACATCTTACACACATTTAACTCCAGTTTCCAGATAGTTGTGAAAAGATTATTTCATGAGATTTCTTAAAAGAATGCAATTGCTCAGAAGTTGATCTTTCAAATCTCAGGAGACTCGGTTTAAGTATCAACTTTCCCACAGATGTTTATTCAAAAATTATTTATACGGACCAAGAATAGAAACAAATAAAGAGTAAATCCCAGCTACTCTCATAAACATCCCAGCTGTCTCTTCTGTAACTCTTTCCTGTCTCAATACATGAACTTCGGGCCGTTTCTCATAACAACAAGCGTTTTTCATTGAAGGCATTGGATGGGAATAGAGGTACAGAGGAACCGTGTTCTCCTGAGTGTGCTGAAAACACACCTGACACACACTTGGGACAAGTTCACACAGGTGCGAGTCATTCCCTCAATTTGCATTTTTAACATTTCAGATTAAACTCTCACCAAACCTGTCAAGAACATTTTCAGCTCATATTTCACCCTAAAATCAGAAGAGAGAAATTCTATTGCTCATAAAGAAAGCCTATTATCTTTATGATAATTAAGCACATTTACCCACACGTTCTTTGTAATGTAATGTGAAAAGAATCTCATATTATTATAAAGTGAAAAAAATAAATAATTATGTATCTGCACTGTTATTCGAAAGTTTGGGGTGGGTTATGCTAACAAGGATGCATTTATTTGATTAAAACTACAGTAAAAATTGTGAAATATTATAATGTAAATCATCTGTTTTCTATGTGAATATATAGTAAAGTGTAATTTATTCCTGTGATCAAAGTTGAATATCATCATTACTCCAGTCTTCAGTGTCACATGATCATTCAGAAATCAGGATAATATGATGATCTGATGCTCAAGAAACATTTATGATTATCAATCTTGAAAACGGCCATTTTGGAAACCATATTATTATTAATTATTTGTTTTAAATAGAAATATATATATATATATGTGTGTGTGTGTATTTATGTATATATGTATGTATGTGTATATATATATATATATATACATATAAAATTTGCATAATTACAGAAATGAGAATGTGCTTTTGTTATTACAATAGTTATATTGCAAAAAGATTGCATTAATGGTCCTAAAATAGGATTCCTCTATTTGTTTTTGGGGGTGAAATGTGATCCACACGTTTTCATGAGATCCTCCCTGTTTTGTAATAAATGTTGAAATGTGTGTCGGCTGAATATGAACATGCTTTACGTTTGTGTGGTATTAATCTGTGGTGTTTTTGTCTCAGGTTTTGTCCCGCTGGCCCCCGAGGGCCGGTTGGCCCCTGTAACGGGCCCTGTTCCTCATAATTACCCAGTGTCCTCCACCAGCATCAGATTGCCCGAGGCCTTCACCTCTCCGGACACACACTTCAGCCCGATAGTCCTGACCCCGAACACACAGTCTGAGCCGTAGGTCTACTGACGCGCTCTTATATAGATCCGTGATGTCCGTTTTCACTTCTGCAATAATCTGCCAAGTGTCGTCTTTATAAAGAGACCCACCTCAGGTCAAAGCATTCATGAATTACAACATTTAAGGTCAGAAATGGGGGGAAAGTGAACCGTTTCAAGAAGAATTCACTGATATATTTCTCCCACGTTTTTTTTTTTTTTTTGCGAGAAATAAAGGCAGACTTGTGAGAAATAAAATCTGTATTGTGAAAGAAAGAATTGTGAGAAATAAGGTAAGGATTGCGAAAAATAAAGGAAAAATTGTGAGATTGTGAGAAATAAAGTCAGAATTGTGAGATTGTGAGAAATAAAGTAAAAATTGCAAGAAATAAAGTCAGAATTGTGAGATTGTGAGAAATAAAGTAAAAATTGCAAGAAATAAAGTCAGAATTGTGAGATTGAGAAATAAAGTCAGAATTGTGAGATTGAGAAATAAAGTCAGAATTGCGAGAAATAAAGTCAGAATTGTGAGATTGTCAGAAATAAAGTAAAAATTGTGAGAAATACAGTCAGAATGCAAGAAATAGTCAGAATTGCGAGTTTGTTAGAAATAAAGTCAGAATTGTGAGAAATAAAGTCAGAATTGTGAGAAATAAAGTTAGAATTGTGAGATTGTGAGAAATAAAGTAAAAATTGCAAGAAATAAAGTCAGAATTGTGAGATTGTGAGAAATAAAGTCAGAATTGCGAGATTGTGAAAAATAAAGTAAAAATTGCGAGTTTGTTAGAAATAAAGTCAGAATTGTGAGAAATAAAGTCAGAATTGTGAGACATAAAGTCAGAATTGTGAGATTGTGAGAAATAAAGTAAAAATTGCGAGAAATAAAGTCAGGATTGCGGAAAACAAAGTCAGAATTGCGAGATTGTGAAAAATAAAGTAAAAATTGCGAGAAATAAAGTCAGGATTGCGGAAAACAAAGTCAGAATTGCGAGATTGTGAGAAATAAAGTCAGAATTGCGAGAAATAAAGTCAGAATTGCGAGAAATAAAGTCAGAATTGCGGATCTAGGATCCTAATGCTTTTGTTTGTTTCTAAGGGTCGTCTCTTTTGATGACATCACAGATGAAACTATCCCGCTAGAGCCAGAAGAACCGGACGAGAGCGACGCCGAGGATGATGGGATTGAGGGCGTCGTCTCTACGGCGGATCATGGAGCCGGTTATTCATCATCATCATCCAGCTGTAAGACTCTCGTGAACTCAACGCCTCCAGTGATCACCCAAATAACCAATCCAGAAACAGACAAACAGCCAAACTACCCCACCCTACCATGTGACAATGGGATTTATAACAACTTCCTGTTACAGCAAGACCCACAGACAGGAAATCTGACCCTACTTCCTGTTCAGATCGCCGTGCTTCAGCCAATCACAGGCGTGCATCACTTCAGCGCAGAACCACTAAACATCAAACTACCCAATCCTTCTGTGAACTCAGACGCCACTCTCAGGGATGCAGGAGTCAGTGTTTGCCATAGAGATGATAACTCTACAGTGTCTCCTGAAAGCGCTGTGAATATTTCTGCTCCGCACTGTATGAAGCACACACTGACTCTCTCGTGTTGGAGATGCTCGTGTCTGAAGCGTGTGTGTGACCTGATCAGGGAAGAGTTCACGTTTCACGGACACCTGGAGAACGGACTCGGACATCTGGCAATGGGTAACCATTTTATATGTAAATCATTTGAATTTATTTCAATAACAATTTAACTTTTTGACTTATTTTACCGTATTATTACTTCCTTAAACTTTTTTTTTAAAAATAATTCTTTGGGTTTATTTTTTATTTGCATTTTATTTCATTTATGTTTTATTTGATTTTATTATTACTATTACTTATTTTTTTTTCTTTTACAATTTATTATAATTTTTTATTATTTAAATTATTATATTTTTTACATTTTGTTTTATTATTTATATATTTTATTATTACGTTTTACAATTTATTATTATTATTTTATCATTAGTTTTTTTTTTTTTTAATTTGATTTTGTTTAGTTTTTTGTATTTTTTACATTAATTATATTAATTTAATTGAATTTATATTATAATTTTTTTTTTAATTTAAATCATCTTTTTTAAAACATTTTATTTGGTTTATTTCTACAATTTGTTTTATTCTTTTTATGTTTATTTTATACAATTATACGTTTTTGTATTGTTTTAAATATTTGCAATTTTTTTACATTTGACTATTTTTGTATTATTATTATTTTTTTCATTTTAAAATTTTATAGTGTTATTTTTTTTTTGTTTTTTTTTGTACATTTTATTGTTATTGTTTATTTATCCAAAGCGACTTGCATTGCATTTCAATGTACACATTTTGTATTATTGTATTGTTATTTATGACGATTTATGTCATAAATGCACATATTTTTCAATTAATTAAGTCCAGGGCTGTTCACTCTAAAATAAATAAATAAAGGAACGTAATGTTCCTCAGATCTGTGTTTATGTAATAGGCCACATATTTTCACACAGATTTAGCCTTTCTTTGAATGGTCTTGATCAGCTCTGTCACCGGACGAGGCTTCAAGGACTCTCATGTCTCGTGTCTTTCCAGGAGAATACATCCTTTCCTTGAAAAACCTCCGGTTTGACACTTTTTGCCGAGCACTACGGGAGAAGTTCAGCGATGTGTTCTGGGAGCAGAAGTTGCTGTGTGACCTTCATCATCTGACGAACCTGTGAGTCTTCTTCATCACTCCCTCCAGCACACGACTTGAATTTGACTTTTTGATATTTAAAGGGTTAGTTACCCAAAAATGGAAATTCTGTCAGTAATTACTTGTCCTCATGTTGTTCCAACCCCGTAAGACCTTCGTTCATCTTTGGAACACAAATTAAGATATTTGTGATTAAATCTGAGAGCTGGATCACTCCTCCATAGGCTTCTAAGGGACTGAAACTTGCCGGCCCAGAAAAGTTATTAAAGACATCGTTAAAATAGTCCAAGTGACTACAGTGGCTCAATCTTCAGTTTATCAAGCGACGAGAATACTTTTTGTGCGCAAAAACAAACAAAAATAACAACTTTATTTAACTATTCTTTTCCTTCTCTGTGGGCCTCGAGTGAGTTCACGTAGTGTAACAGCAGCGCTTCTGTGTCGTACGTCACACACACACACACACACACACACACACACACACACACACACACACACACACACACACACACGACCAGCGTCGGCCAATAGCGAGCCTACGTGTGACGTACGACACCGAAGCGCTGCTGTTACTCTACATGAACTCACTCAAGGCCCACAGAGAAGGAAATTAATAGTTGAATGTGTTTAAAAGATAATTAGATAAAATATGAGAGAAATAGTGATGATTTATCATTAGTCAACTCAAGTCCAGTCATCTTTATTTACGCATTATGCATTATTCAGTTTGATTTTCTGAAGGCTGAAATGGACCAGAGATTCTCATTCTCAGTAATCATATATAAGCACGTCCCTCCACTTATCATCAGCAATCAAGACAGAATAATTTCAGGAGAAGCAGTTTTCCAGAAACGTCCCTATGGAAACAGATGTTCCTGAAGTGAGTCCTCGTCTCGGTCGGGTCAGAGAGATCACATGGGGGGAGAGAGAGAGAGAGAGAGAGAGAGAGAGGGTCAGAGAGATCACATGGGGAGAGAGAGAGAGAGAGAGAGAGAGAGAGAGAGAGAGAGAGAGAGAGAGAGAGAGAGAGAGAGAGAGAGAGAGAGAGAGAGAGAGAGAGAGAGAGAGAGAGAGAGAGAGAGAGAGAGAGAGAGAGAGAGAGAGAGAGAGAGAGAGAGAGAGAGAGAGAGAGAGAGAGAGAGAGAGAGAGAGAGAGAGAGAGGGTCAGAGAGATCACATGGGGGGAGAGAGAGAGAGAGAGAGAGAGAGAGAGGGTCAGAGAGATCACATGGGGGGAGAGAGAGAGAGAGAGAGAGAGAGAGAGGGTCAGAGAGATCACATGGGGAGAGAGAGAGAGAGAGAGAGAGAGAGAGAGAGAGAGAGAGAGAGAGAGAGAGAGAGAGATGTGATGTTCTGAAACACAATAGTCTCTTTCTCAGTCGCTGGATCACATGCTCTGAGAGATCAGGCTGAAATGGCTGTGTGTGTGTTAAACAGTGTTGGTGTGTATGTGTGTGTGTTAAACAGCAGTGCTGTGCTGGTGTATGTGTGTGTGTGTGTGTGAGAGGAGTGTGTGTGTATGAGAGAGGAGTGTGTGTGTTAAAAAGCAGTGCTGGCGTGTGTGTGTGAGAGGAGTGTGTGTGTTAAACAGCAGTGCTGGTGTGTGTGTGAGAGGAGTGTGTGTGTGTGTGTTAAACAGCAAGACTGAGTGGTGGATTTTCACCTAGGCTATACTTATGGCAATTTTAGGATTTTAATTTTGGGGAGGCTCAGTCCCCAATGAAAATACACATGTCCTCCGCGGTGTAATTTTTGGGTGGGACAAATGCGACTGTCTCCAATATTGGGGGGGACACGTCCCCCCCGGTTCCTACGCCACTGTGTTTCTGCATGGTTTGGTAAGTGTTTATTTTTCATTTATGGTTGCTGTAAAGGGGAGTGTTTGTGCGGCGGGATGGCGCCTCAGTGTCCGGCTGATGGAGTCAGGTGTGTGTGTGTGTGTGTGTGTGTGTGTCTCCTGATGGGGTAATGGTGGAGGATTTGCTTGTTGCGACAGGGGGAGCGCTAGGCCACGAAAATATTTATTTCTTGTCAATCAGATAATTGAAAATGGCCTTATCATTAACGACGATTTAGTGAAGTCACTCCACTCTATGCGGCTTCTTCTAAAATCACGATTTCAAATGTGCCGCCGTGAGCGTGAGCTAGTTCGCCTCGGAAAAAATTGTTAGTCCGTTTAAAACGATCTCTCTAAAGTGCAAACACCGGCTCTAAAACATGTGATGTTGTTCAGGAGACATGTCAACATGGTTTTGGATTTATCCGAACGCTGGATAGGCCTATATCTTTTCGTGTTAAACATGAAGGGAAAACGTATATGGTTTACGCAACAACCGCTAATATGAAGTGTTTTGAATGCGGTGATGTTGAACGCCATGCGTGGCCACATAAAGCGAAGTTGAAGAGAATGTTTCGGGATCAGAGATTGATGTTACTTCTCAACTAGTGCCTACCCAAGGAGTTCGGGGTGAGACTGAGAGTCCTGAGGTAAGAAATGAGAGTAATTGCTCCCGAGAATACTCAAACAAATAGCGAAGAGAGAACAACTTGCCGCGTTTCCATTACCCTTCAAATTGCCCATATTGAAATTGCGAATTGAAAATAGCCTACGCCCAATGGGAACACGGCAATTTCGCAGAAACTCCCAATTATACGCTCGCATGAGGAGGTTTTTCAGCCAATTCGATAAATAAATATTTCGCAAAACGGCAATGGAAACAGTTTTTGCGAATTTACAGTCACCTGGCGTAGATGACGCGGTGTGTGTGTGTGCTGTGGACAGAATACGAGACAGAGTTCTTTATTAAATTCAAAGGCAAAAGAATTACAGGAATACTGGATTCTAAACCTCAAAGAAACGCCACAATCAAGAGCTGGAAGCAGAAATGAGGAGAAACACCAGAAACTCCTCATACGAGCCGCTCACATAAGAGTCTGTCCATGCCATTAATGATTGGATACACGCACACACAGCCTACGTCTCCTTTGATTATTAAATGGCTGAGATATACTTAAACCTACCAACGTCCGTTGCCATGATTTTTGGAATGACTTCTCGCGAGAGAAAAAAAAAAAAGTTTTATCTGTAATGGAAACGCGCCTGTTATAGTAATATTGCGCTTGTTAATATACGGTGCAGCAGGCGCAATGATATTAGCGCCAGAAAGTGTTCCTCGTCCTCTATGATATGTGCTGTATCGCAGTGTCTACAGATCCTCTGCTCTCTCTCTGTTAGCACACACACACACACTCACTCACTCACTCACTCACTCACTCACTCACTCCTCTCTGCTCTCTCTCTGTCCATGTTTGTCTACGTCTTCCTCTCTATCCCTAAATCATGGTCATTTAGTCTGTATTTGGAGAGGATTTGTCTTACTTTTTAAAATGTTTAATAAATAGATAACTGTCCAATTTAGTGGTTCTATTGAGGGTCGAGTAACATTGGGAGTTTATTTTGGAATCTCTCTCTCTCTCGCCCATCTCTCTCTCTCGCCCATCTCTCTCTCTCGCCCATCTCTCTCTCTCACCCATCTCTCTCTCTCGCCCATCTCTCTCTCTCACCCATCTCTCTCTCTCTCACCCATCTCTCTCTCTC
This sequence comes from Semotilus atromaculatus, assembly GCA_031834385.1. Taxonomy (NCBI): domain Eukaryota; kingdom Metazoa; phylum Chordata; class Actinopteri; order Cypriniformes; family Leuciscidae; genus Semotilus; species Semotilus atromaculatus. The sequence continues at coordinate 37,160,622 of JAULUF010000025.1, read as the reverse complement.
ACCCATCTCTCTCTCTCTCGCTCTCTCTCACCCATCTCTCTCTCTCTCGCCCATCTCTCGCCCATCTCTCGCTCTCTCTCGCCCATCTCTCTCTCTCACCCATCTCTCTCTCTCACCCATCTCTCTCTCTCTCTCTCGCCCATCTCTCGCCCATCTCTCGCTCTCTCTCGCCCATCTCTCTCTCTCACCCATCTCTCTCTCACCCATCTCTCTCTCTCACCCATCTCTCTCTCTCTCTCGCTCTCTCTCACCCATCTCTCTCTCTCTCTCTCGCCCATCTCTCGCTCTCTCTTGCCCATCTCTCTCGCTCTCTCTTGCCCATCTCTCTCGCTCTCTCTTGCCCATCTCTCTCGCTCTCTCTTGCCCATCTCTCTCGCTCTCTCTCGCCCATCTCTCTCTTTCTCTCTCGCCCATCTCTCTTTCTCTCTCGCCCATCTCTCTCTTTCTCTCTCGCCCATCTCTCTCTTTCTCTCTCGCCCATCTCTCTCGCCCATCTCTCTCCCCATCTCTCTCTTTCTCTCGCCCATCTTTCTCTCTCTCTCGCCCATCTTTCTCTCTCTCTCGCCCATCTCTCTCTCTCGAACATCTCTCGCCCTCGCCCATCTCTCTCTCTCTCTCTCGCCCATCTTTCTCTCTCTCGCCCATCTCTCTCTCTCTCTCGCCCTCGCCCATCTCTCTCTCTCTCTCTCTCTTTCTCTCGCCCATCTCTCTCTTTCTCTCGCCCATCTCTCTCTCTCTCTCGCCCATCTCTCTCTCTCTCGCCCATCTCTCTCTCTCTCTCTCTCTTTCTCTCTCTCTCTCTCTCTCTCTGTCTCTCTCAGAGTCTCTGATGATCAACCCTCCTCTAATGCAGTGAATAGGGCACCAGTATCTGTCCAGAGCGCCAGATGTTATTTTCCCAGTGAGGAAACCGTTGATCTTGACCACAGTCCAAAGCTCTGCTCGTCCCAGCCGTCAGATCGAGCCGCGTTAGAGGAGAACCAGCAGAACCAGATCAAGAAAGAACTCAAATGCAAACTTGATGAATTAAAATGCAGAGAAACAGTGGACAGACGTGAGTCAGAGGAGACTGACACCAGAGGGAAAACACAGGAAGTGACATCACTGGAAGTTACATCACAGGATGACAGCAAAGGTAAGACCGCCCCATAGATATATATGTCTATGGGACCGCCCCCTCTCATCAACATGAAATAAAAAGTAACTGACATTGTTGTGAATATTGATATGAACATGAATATTATGAAGAACAATCATTAAAAAACTGTTTAGTCGTTGTTTAAGGTGATGCAAGATTTCTAATATGATGTTCACAGTAATTTAATGTATTGAAGGTTATGGCAACAATCACAAATAAAGAAACATTTAAAAACATTTAGTTTTACTCTGATAAACATCCTATTATAGCTATTTAAGGTACAAATTAACAGTGCAACAAATGAAAAAAATTAAATAAAAATAATAATTAGAACAGTTTATGATCATTTCAAAATTCTGTGAACAATTTAGAATTCAGTGTGTAAGTGTTTGCGTGTTTGTGTGTGTGTGTGTCTCTCTCTCTCACCCATCTCTCTCTCTCACGCCCATCTCTCTATCTCTTTCTCTCTATCTCTTTCTCTCTCTCTCTCACGCCCATCTCTCTCTCTCTCTCACGCCCATCTCTCTCTCTCTCTCACGCCCATCTCTCTCTCTCTCTCACGCCCATCTCTCTCTCTCTCTCACGCCCATCTCTCTCTCTCACGCCCATCTCTCTCTCTCTCTCACGCCCATCTCTCTCTCTCACGCCCATCTCTCTCTCTCTCTCTCACGCCCATCTCTCTCTCTCTCACGCCCATCTCTCTCTCTCTCACGCCCATCTCTCTCTCTCTCTCTCTCTCTCTCTCACGCCCATCTCTCTCTCTCACGCCCATCTCTCTCTCTCTCACGCCCATCTCTCTCTCTCTCTCTCTCTCTCTCTCACGCCCATCTCTCTCTCTCTCTCACGCCCATCTCTCTCTCTCACGCCCATCTCTCTCTCTCTCTCTCTCACGCCCATCTCTCTCTCTCTCACGCCCATCTCTCTCTCTCTCTCTCTCTCTCTCACGCCCATCTCTCTCTCTCTCTCTCTCTCACGCCCATCTCTCTCTCTCTCACGCCCATCTCTCTCTCTCTCTCTCTCTCTCTCTCTCACGCCCATCTCTCTCTCTCTCTCACGCCCATCTCTCTCTCTCACGCCCATCTCTCTCTCTCACACCCATCTCTCTCTCTCTCTCTCACGCCCATCTCTCTCTCTCTCACGCCCATCTCTCTCTCTCTCACGCCCATCTCTCACGCCCATCTCTCTCTCTCTCTCACGCCCATCTCTCTCTCTCTCTCACGCCCATCTCTCTCTCTCTCTCACGCCCATCTCTCTCTCTCTCTCACGCCCATCTCTCTCTCTCTCTCACGCCCATCTCTCTCTCTCACGCCCATCTCTCTCTCTCTCACGCCCATCTCTCTCTCTCTCTCACGCCCATCTCTCTCTCTCTCTCTCTCTCTCCCCTATCTCTCTCGCCCATCTCTCTCTCGCGTCTCTCTCTCTCTCTCGTGCGCCCCTCTCTCTCTCTCTCTCTCTCTCTCTCTCTCTCTCTCTCTCTCTCTCTCTCTCTCTCTCTCTCTCTCTCTCTCTCTCTCTCTCTCTCTCTCTCTCTCTCTCTCTCTCTCTCTCTCTCTCTCTGATATAGAGCTGAGTGAGTGTGTGTGGTCTGTGCTGATGGAGGCTGCAGGCGCTGGCGAATGTGTGTGTGTGTGTGTATCTGAAGCGCTGGGAGAGAGAGGGATCACTCCTGACGGCTCTGAGATGGGCGAGTGTGAGTCTCAGATCTCGGACCGGACGCTCTCTCTCTCCTCCTCCGGCTGGGCTCTGGCTGTGTTCGGGCACGCCTGCTTCGGGCCGGACGTGCTTAGGTACACACAGAACCTCAGCTGTCACACTCCGTGTCCCACCGTACAGGACCGATCACAGGTGAGATTCACACACGCTTCAAATGTACTATTACAACAGGTCTGGGTCATATTTTACAACAAAGAAAATAAGAAAAGTTGTTTATTTCGTTAATTGAGGCATGTTCTGTGAACCATAACGTTTTTTTGTAATTTTTTTG
>JAULUF010000025.1:37117500-37152500 GCA_031834385.1 Semotilus atromaculatus | reverse complement strand
TTTATTACACTTCTGGATCGGACAGAGTTTGGACTTCAGCTCCGGCTCGGACCTTCTGCACTCACTGAACACTTTCCTGAACTCTGAGGTACTGTGTGTGTGTGTGTGTGTGCACTCACTGAACACTTTCCTGAACTCTGAGGTACTGTGTGTGTGTGTGTGTGTGCACTCACTGAACACTTTCCTGAACTCTGAGGTGTGTGTGCACTACCAGTCAACGTTATAGATCGGTAACGTAATATTGTTAAATATTATAACAATTTATTCATATATTAATATATTTTAAAATGTAATTTATTCCTGTGATCAAAGCTGAATATCATCATTACTCCAGCCTTCAGTGTCACATGATCCTTCAGAAATCAGGATAATATGATGATCAGATGCTCAATTGTTATTGATACAAAGAACCATTATCAATGTTGAAGATTCCTTAATATATTTGTGGAAACCATGACAAATGTTGATTAACATAAAGTACAAAAGGACAGCATTTATATTTTGTTTTTTTGTAAATATAAATATTTTTACTGTCACTTTTGAAATAAAATCTTTTGCAACATTATAAATGTCTTTACTGTAACTTTTGTCCGATTTAATTCATCCTTGATGAATAAAAATATTGATTTATTTTATTTCTTCCTCCAAAAACAAAAAAAACTAATTCTTACTGCCCCCAAACCTTTGAACGGTAGTGTTTAATGTCACAGAAGCTTTCCATTTCAGATAAATCCTGTTCTTTTGAACTTTCTATTCATAAAATAATAACTGTTTTCAACATTGATAATAATCATAAATGTTTTTTGATCATCAGATCATCATATTAGACTAATTTCTGAAAGATCATGTGACACTGAAGACTGGAATAATGATGCTGAACATTCAGCTTTGATCACAGGAATAATTACATTAAAAACAGCTGTTTTAAATTCTAATAATATTTCACATATTACTGTTTTTTTATTTATTTATCAAATGAATGCAGCCTTGGTGAGCAGAAGAGACTTGTTTCAAAAACATGGAACCTGATTAAAACCTTTGGACTGGTGTGTGTAAAACTTTGGACTGGTGTGTGTGTGTGTGAGATGACCGTGGGACGCTGTGTGTTCAGGTGGCACTGGGTGACAGTCGCAGAGAGAGTTTGCTGGTGACGCTTCAGGCCCCGCCCAGAAAGAGGCGTGTCTGTGGCCTGTCATGTGACCCGTCATGTGACCTGTCATGTGATGACGACGCCTCCGTCAGTGCTTCAGAAGACCAGCAGTCAGTTCACTCCTCATGCAGGAGATCATCCATCGAAGATGTGGCTCGCAAGGTCTGTGAACATCAGTCAAGATGCTCATGCATTAAAGGCAAAACACTACAGGTGAATGGAGGAAAAAACATAACGTTTACACTTTATTTGACAGTGTCCTTGGGGGGGGGGGATTTCCGGGATTTCCGGCTTGCAAGATGGGATCTGAGTGAGTCTAGTATAGCCAGGAGCTGGATTCTGAAAATGAGAAGCTAATTAATATTAGGATTAAAAGTCGGTGAAGATTGTAGACATTGTTACAGTTCCTAATGTTCCTAATGTACAGTAATTAGAGCCTAAAAGTGTTACTAAAAGAATTTCTTTTTTTTTCTTTTTTTTTATTCACAATTTAACACATTACACACATAACACAATCACAGAAAACACCAAAGAAAATACCGCTAAGTATATCGACAAGACACACATACACACACACACACACACACACATCAAAAAAAAAAAAAAAAAAAGGAAAATAAAAGAATCTAAACAGTCTGTGGGTTGTCCATTGTTCCATTTGAGTTTATCGTTTTATAGTCTCTATATAATTTAATACTAAGGCCCAAGTGGGTTGGAACTCTAGCAGTCTTGAGTGCTGTTTACTTGTAATTTCTTCAATGGGCAACTGATCTATTATCTGCTCCAGCCATTGACCCAATGTGGGTCCTGACTGGGAGATCCATGCAGTAAGAATAAATTTTTTAGCAAAATAAGAAAACATAGTAAACACAAATTTTTTTATAAAGGGAAACTTATTTTCAATATCATAATTCAATAAATATATCATAGGGCATAGCTCAAAAGTACAGTTACATGTATCTTGAATTACTTTATGAATCTTCTCCCAAAAAGAAAAGACAACTTTACAATACCAAAATAAATGCATGAATGTTCCTAATTCAGTTCCACATTTTCTACACATAGGAGAGTTTGTATCATTTAAATTTATTAAAAGAGACTAAAAGAGATTTCTTCTTGGTTTTTATAGATTTCAAAAATGGATAGAGACGATTGCTTCAAGATCATGGTCAGACTCATACACAAAAATATATTAAAATCACTCACCACCTTTATAATTTACGTGAGATGGAGGAGGAACCAGGGCCAGGGTCCCTGCAGAAGGTGGCTGGGCACGGTGATAGTGCCCGCAGGCCCGACGCCCACAGTAGGCTGGACGCGTCACGGGAGTGCCAGGAGTGGCTCTGTGATATTTTAAAGCAACATTATACTTCAATCCAGGAGGAAGTCTTGGCCCAGTTGAAGAGGAAGGGGAGAGGGATCTGGAAGTAGGAGTTAGATGGGCCCACAAATATCCGGTACCATAAGTGTTGCCATGGGAGAGATCAGCCAACTGTGGGTTGGTGAGGGTTCGGCCGTGACGAGGCCTCTTGACCCTCCAACGGTGGCGGGATTGGTAAAACCAGCGAGCAGAACCTCACAGGTGGGGCGGAAGGGTGTAAGACAGCTGCATGGGGCAAGAGCTGAACAAGGGAACCAAGACTCAGGGGCAGCTGAGACTGAGCCTCAAGGGAAGGATGGGGAACATTCACTCACCAAAGAGGAGGAAGGGAGGGTACAGGGACAGAGGGAACCTGTGACACAGGTCATAGAGATCACGGATGGGTCAGACAGGGATGATGTGATCTGGGTCACAATGGACGAGGTGGCTGGAAGTAGTGGATCACAAGTAACTCAGGATGAGGATGTGGGAAGGAAGAGAAAGAGGATGGAGGAGGAGGAGGAGAAGGAAGAGTCACAGGAGGAAGAGGAAGCAAGGGATTGGGACTGGTTCCAAAGACAGGACCATGGAGGTCATAAACTTAAGAATTGGTCTCTGCAACCAAAAAGGCCAATTCTGATTCTGGGGGATTCAAATATGGCCAGATTACCAAGGACATGGGACCAAAGGATTCAGGTGTTGTGCTACCCGGGGGCGCGCTGGCTCCACGCACATGGGATAATAAAGAACAAAACCCCTACAACGGACCAGGTCACCAAGGCTATATTATCGTTTGGCATCAATGACAGGGTCTTCCGGATTGGTGGAAAAATGGATCAAGACGACCTTGGAGGTGGCAGAATATACCTTCCCTAATGCGCAGATCCTCATCCCGGTTGTCAACTTCCATGGGTATCTACATAAAAACCAAGTCACCCTCCCTAGCCAGCATTTCCGAGTTGGACGTGACCCATTGGACTTGAGGCACAGGCTGGGCAATGTGGAAGCACTGGTTGGCTCGTTTAAACTGATAAAGGAGAGGCAAGAGTCTGGGGACTGTGGTGAACCTCTCACAAACAAGAGTTCTTAACTAATTTGAAAGGTCAGTCCTACAGAGGGGTTTATCCTATGCTTCCAACCTGTTCCAAGTATCCCTTCCCATCCTCGTGCCTCAAGGGACAGAGGCACGGCTTACGGAATATCATAGGCGACTAAAATTGGCGGGCTTTTTTTGAGGAAGGGGAAGGACAGAGAGCACCATTTACACCGAGCTCGGGGTGGGATCCCAGAGGGAGCCAGGTTGCAAAAGTGATTCAGGAGATTTTGGAGGAGGACCAGAAGATCATGAAAGGAAGTCGCAGAAACCTGGAACCTTTCCGAAGGGGAATGGGGGGCACTGAAAGGAATGCAAGGGGATAATTCTATAGTGATTAAGCCAGCGGATAAGGGCAGTATTGTGGCCGTGATGGATAGGGAGCAATATGTGAGGGAGGCTGTGAGACATCTAGAAGACCGTGAGTTTTTATAAAGAATTAGAGAAGCCCATCTATCTTGAGTCGGTGGAGTTGATTAAGGGGGAGATGCAGATATTGAAAGAGAGGGGGACCTTAAAGGGATAGTTCACCCCAAAATGAAAATTCTGTCAGTAATTACTCACCCTCATGTTGTTCCAACCCTGTAATACTTTCGTTCATCTTCGGAACACGAATTAAGATATGTTTTATTAAATCTGAGAGCTGGATCACTCCTCCATAGGCTTCTAAGGGACTGAAACTTGTTCCCCCGAAAGGTTATTAAAGACATCGTTAAAATAGTCCAAGTGACTACAGTGGCTCAATCTTCAGTTTATCAAGCGACGAGAATACTTTTTGTGCGCAAAAACAAACAAAAATAACTACTTTATTTCAACGATTCATTTCCTTCTCTGTGGGCCTAGTCAGTTAACGTAGTGTTATAGCGTAGGGCTACGTCACACGCAGGCTCACTATTGGCCGACGCTGGTCGTGTGTGTGTGTGTGTGTGTGTGTGTGTGTGACGTACGACACAGAAGCGATACGCAGTTATACTACGTGAGGCCCACCGAGAATGAAATGAATAGTTGAATAAAGTCGATATTTTAGTTTTTTTGCACACAAAAAGTATTCTCGTCGCTTGATAAACTGAAGATTGAGCCACTGTAGTCACTTGGACTATTTTAACAATGTCTTTAATAACTTTTCGGAGGAACAAGTTTCAGTCCCTTAGAAGCCTATGGAGGAGTGATCCAGGTCTCAGATTTTATCAAAAATATCTTAATTCGTGTTCCGAAGATGAACAAAAGTCTTACAGGGTTGGAACAACATGAGGGTGAGTAATTACTGACAGAATTTTCATTTTGGGGTGAACTAACCCTTTAAACAAAAGGCAGGTCCAATACATCAGGGGGCAAGACACACCCATGGAGAGAAGATTCTGCCGAAGGTGCAGAAGGACAGGACGGCCTGGCCCTTCGCGTATGTCCCTCCTGGGAGACCGATAGTATCGGATTGTGGGAGTGATGGTTACGGGGTGGCTGAGTTCATTACATGATACCTGAATCCACTCTCCACCAGGCACACTAGTTACATCAGGGACACCTACTATTTCCTGGAGAAAGTCCGGGGGATGAAGATCAGTCCCAACGCCAGGCTCTTCTCCATGGATGTGGAGAATCTCTACGCTAATATAGAGACGGAGAGCTGGAGGCAAATAAGAAGTGCTTTCAGCGGTATCCGGAGAAAGGAAGACCAGAGGTATTTCCTTCAAGTCAAAAGGACGGCGCTGGGCAAGAGGTTTGCACCGGCATATGCAAATATTTATATGGCCGAATGGGAGGAGTCTGTGTTCCCGAAGTGCAAATCTCTGCTCACCCAATACTGCAGATATTTAATGACGTGTGGGGAGTTTGTGAAGGCACAGAGGGGGACTGGGTGAAGTTTGTACACACCCTGAATTCACATCACCCATCCATCCGGGTAAAATGGGAACTGAAGTTGTTCCCAGAGTTTTTGGACACCAGAAGGCTGGATGTGAAGGTTGTCTTCCAGCCCACAGATACCCACGCTTTACTCCATCGTGGCAGCCGTCACCACACTCATGTGTTCAAGGGAATTGTGAAGCCCCAGCTTTTAAGGTTTTGACGAATCTGTACCAGGGACAATTATAGAGTTGAAGCAGCTAAAACCCTGATGAAGGCCATTACGGGGAGGGGATATTCCCGGCACTTCCTGAGGATGGCGGCAAAAGAGGAGAGAGGTATGGGCGGGGGGTGAACCCAGGCCCTACATAAAAATCGCAAGGTTTTCAGGCACGGCCAAGGGTTTAGCTACAGGAGTGAGGAGGAATTTTGAGAGGTTGTTTCAGGACAAGGCACTGGGCATGCAATACAGGATGGTGGCGGCCTACAAAAGAGGGGAAAACCTGCAGGATATTCTGGTTCACAGCAAATAAAGGAGCTCCCACAAAAACCAGTGCTTAGGATAACTCAGACCATGCCTCTTAACCGCAGGAGTTGCGTTTATTTGATCAGATGCTCCTGGTGTGGGAAGAGATACGTTGGGGAAACCGGCAACTCTATACTCACTAGGATGTGGGGGCATAGGTACACTGTGAAGAAAGGGACACAGTGGAAGGGACACTTGGGACCTCATTTCCAAAGGCATGGGATCCCGAACCTAAAGATATGTGGACTGGAGCACAATCCAGAATGGGGCAAGAGAGACAGGCTGAAGAGGGAGAGGTTCTGGAAACTGGACACATGGTGTTTCCCAAAGTGCTTATTATAAGAAACGGCTGAAAGTCAATAAACGTTGGTGAGAAATATTATGGAGTAATGTCTTTTGTTGGAACCCTAACCGGGAAGGTTATTTTTTCTAAGAAAATGGGAAGGAGAAAGACTTAATTAGGATACAATTGTGCTATCCCTGCTTCTGCAATATAACCTACCCCTTACTAGTGATTAGGACCAAATTCTTTTAACATATCAAAACCTACCCCTCACAGGAGGGTGACATAACTGGGATACAATTGGGCTATCCCTGTATTCTGTACAAGCACTAAAACCTAACAATTACAGGAGATTAAAATATAATAACAATAATTTTCTTTAAAAGAGGTATAGATAATTGGGTATAATCAAGGTTGAATAAGGGAAACTTGATGCGGGTGTGTTAGAAACAGAGGGACCCGGGTTCGAGACCAGCATCAGAACGAATTTGTTTAAAGGTGCGATGGATTATTGGATATAATTTAAGGGTAAGTATAGGTGAAATTTAGAGTCATGTGGTGTAGTTGTTAGTGCCGGTGAGTTGTTAGAACCCGGACACGGGTTTGAGACCGGCATCAGAACAAAATTGTTAGAGGGTGGTATTGTTCATTGGATTTAAGTTAGGGGAAGTAGATAGAATTGAGACCAGTTTTCATTCAATTTAATGATTGGTTAAGTAAGTACATGTAGTTGCTTAATATTACTTAAATATATAATTACACAGTAACAAAGATGCCTTTAAAAAAGTGTAGCCAAAAAATCGATCGCATGTATATTTGTCCACAGCATCCATTGATGGTCTGACTGCACGTGTCTGATGATGATGATGTTGATGATTGCAGGGTTTCCAGTGGCGTGTGTCTGGTGTGGTGGAGCCTCAGAAGGGTGTGTGTAAAGAGAAAGGTTTCTCCATCGCTGCGGCTCTTCCTCGGCCCTGTTACGCGTCTCTGATGAGACAACTGTCCAACACCAGTGTGAGATCAGAGGAGAGACTGGCCTTCAGTCAGACACAACACACACCGACACACATCGCTCAGCAGCTCACATTACTGGAGCAGGTGCTGATGAAAACACCAACGCCTTTCACTGTCTCTGTCTGAAACACACAGCGACCGCTGCTAAAGGGTTCCCACTCTTACACTACCGGTCAAACGTTTGGAATAATTATGTTTTTTAATGTTTTTAGTCTCCTCTGCTCACCAAGGCTACATTTATTTGATCAAAAATACAGTAAAAGTTCAAAGGCTGTAAATCAAAGCTGCTTTCTAATATAGTAAAGTCACAAGTGTAATTTATTACCAGTTTAATTACCAGTTTTCAGTGTCACATGATCCTTCAGAAATCAGTATAATATGATGATTTGATGCTTAAGAAACATTCATTATTATTATTGATGTTGAAAACAGTTGTGCTGATTCATATTATTTTGCTTCAGTTGGGGTAATATCTAAAAAAATATATAATAAATTAGTAGTTTTATTCATCAAGGATGCATTAAATTGATCAAAAGTGACAGTAAATACATTTATAATTACAAAAAATCTTAAAATATAAATGCTCTCCTTTTGTACTTTATATCAAAGAATCCTGAACAAAATGTATCAGTTTCCACAAATATATTAAGTAATCTTCAACTTAAGTAATTGATAATGGTTTTTATTTGTATCAATAATTAAGCATCAATAACAATTGAGCATCAAATCATATTATCCTGATTTCTGAATGCGAGTAATGATGCTGAACATTCAGCTTTGATCGCAGGAATAAATTACACTTTATTAAATATTCACATAGAAGCCATTGATTGAAAACCAAATTGGAATGGTTTTCCAAACATTTTATAAGTAGTGTAATTCAAAATATATGTAAGTGTTTTAATTGTAATAATCATTTGTGTTGTTTTTTTAAAAAGATCATCCTGTTTTTCCCATTTTTTTCTTTTCTTTTTGTTCTCTATTCTCACACTGTTATTTACAGATCCACCTCTAGGTGGAGACACACGATCATTGTCTTATTTCCATGCATATATTGATTCTTGAGTTTGTTCAAGGACGGAATCACCTCTCATATGTCAAATAACGGTTTTGATTCCGCATTTATATTCACGTCTCACATAGGAAATATTTCAGGACTGTCATCCAGTTCACTTTCTGAACTCCAGAGCTCACGGTGTGGCAGAAAACTCCACAAACATTTCCAGGTGAGTTTCCACTGATGCACTTTAGAAACTCAGATCCTTGGAGATGTGCGTAAAGGATAGTTAACACAGTGTATACGGTGCTTTTTAAAGTCTCAAAGCATTTTTCTAATTAATTTAACACACTGCATGCAACTTCACAGATATATGTTGAGTGTGTGTGCTAGTACTTTGTGAATGTGGGTGCGATTTGCCGGGGGGGATGCGTGGGATTTCCCCCTTTCTGGTCAATGTATCCCTGCTTCTGCTTAATTATTTTTATCCCCGGTGGGGATAAATTTATCCCCCCCTCAAAGTGATCAGTGCTACTACACTAGTGGCGAGACGGACAAAACTTATCACGGATCCGTGGTTTGATTAAAGTCAATTTTATTAGAAAATGCGCTACTTTGGCTGGCTCTGATAAAGCTGTCGCAGCCTCTGTAATCACCACTCTGCTCAATGTCCCGCACACGGCGCTATCTGATTGGTTACACCTCACGAGTAATAGCCTATCAACACTTGCGAGATGGTTACAGGTCTGCTGGGCTGTGGAGCTGTGTGTCGAAAGGGAGGCAGCATATTCAGTATATTACTGATGCGGGAATAAACCGAATAAACATCACAATCTGATTATCTGTTTCTATGATGACAAGCAGAGTTAGTGTCCCAGTCACACCACTGAGAATGGCCGAAGTTGCACATACGGTGAGGCTAAAGCGAAGGTTTTTTGATTACTCACTCATGGTGTGTTCACACCGAATGCGAATTTAATTATTTGCGCGAGTAGATTACATACAAAGTCAATGCAAAGACGCGAATAGACGCATCATTGACGCGAATTAGGCGACGCTTTTGCCGCGAACGTCTTCCGCGCAAGTTGAAAAATGTGAACTCGAGCGTAAGATTCGCATGACGCTTTGTTCTCTTGATTCTCTTTTTTACGCGCGTCTAGAGGTCCTGTGGCGCGAATGAGGCGTTTAGCGCGGTAGATGCAAATTAGTCTCATTCGGGCGAATGAGGCGAATTGACTAACACAGATAATGCATCTGTCTTTTCTATCATTTGACTGTAGCTCAGCATCGCGGTGTAACGTTAACGTTATTACTTTAGCAGCAGCAGTAAAACTGTTTCTACTGTGGTGGTTTAACTTTGCAATCAATCCGTGGTTCAGCAGAGGCTGATATATAGAAGTAACATATAGCCTATTAAACTAAATAAACCGCTGTAATGTGAACTGTCAGTGCGATAGAACAATAACATCCGAAATGGACCACTATTTATTTATTTTTATATCAACAATAAAAAATGTTTCAAAACATCCCCCCCTCTGTTTTTTTCACAAATCGCACCCTGTGTGTGACTGTAGAAGTCCTGCTGTGTGTGTGTGTGTGTGTTGTTCAGGTGTGTGTCTCTAGAGGGCAACAGTCTGTTCCTGAGAGATGTGTCCGAGGAGCCGCTTCACACACTCATCACACACACACACTGTGTCAGCAACTGGGTTTCTGCCGAACTGGTCATCTGTGACTCGGTCAAGGTGATTCCTCAGATTTTGAGCATTTTCAAATCATGGAAATGTTTATGAGTTAAACTGGGTTATGAATGTTCTTGAAGGTTATTATGAGCAAAGCAGGATATTCGATGAGAGAATTAGATTTTATCCATTACAAAACCTTGTAAGAACATGTCTGGGGAAATCAAAGAAATTATATAATGCGTAAAGATTTTTTTTTTTTTTTGCACCGTAACACTGTTTTCATGACAATATGGACATTTATATCCATAATGCTCTAATTTGCACGTAAATGAAAACTTTAGTATTCATACCTTTCATAATGTCAGGTGTGTTTACATATGTGACCCTGGACCTCAAAACCAGTCACATGGGTAAATTAGATTTATACATCATCTGAAAGCTGAATAAGTGTTCCATTGATGTATGGTTTGTTATGATTGAACAATATTTGGTCAGGAGACATCTAGAATCTGAGGGTGCAAAAAACATTTAGAAAATCTCCTTTAAAGTTGTTCATTTATGTTCTCACTTTTGCTGCATCCACTCACAAAAATAAATGTGTTATATATTTACGGTAGGAAACTTACAAAATATCTTCACGGACCATGATCTTTACTTAATATCCTAATGATTTTGGGCATAAAAGAAAAATTGATAATTTTGACCCATATGTATTATTGGCTATTGCCACAAATATACCCGTGTGACATGTGACTGGTTTTGTGATCCAGGATCAAGTCATCTTTATTTATACAGCGCTTTTAACAATGTTCCAAAGCGGCTTTACAGAGACAATAGGAAATTACAGTAACAGATTGTTTTGGCTTTACAGCAGCTCTAGAATAAAGTTATATATTTTGATTCACTTCTGTCACAACGATCATTATTTATGAACTTATGGGCCGCTAACACGACTCTTACGCAAACTTTAAAAACTTTAAAAACGCTTTTCTCATGCTGTGAGAACGCTGATGGCGTGCACATGCTCATTAAGCGTTCATTCTACAGGTGTGCATTTGAATACATGTGCGCATGCGTGTAGTCCTTCCCTAAAAACATATATTTTATGTTCAGGCACAGGCGGCTTTACTCGCTCGGTTTCTTGCTGTTGGCAAGCACTGCTACGAGACGAGAAACTTCGCCACCGCCATGCAGATTCTGTCGGGGCTGGAGAATGTGATTGTAAGGCAATTACCGGTAAGAAACGAAACCGCTCGTAATCCCTTTTTCCCAATCGTTCTCTCTAAGTGATAAATGATCCCGCATTGAGAGAGTCATAACCTCATAAGCTCGACTGTATTTGCTGTTTTTGCTTTATCTTATCTGGCAGCTCCAGCAGCTGAAATGTTAATTGCATGTGCCTTTAAACTGATTAAGCACTAACTCTATTTTTCAGCCTATTTACGAGCATGAAAGGGTTATAATCGACATGCATTCGGCATTTTGTGCAGAAACAAAACAGTATTCATCATATTTGGCGTGAAATGAAATTGCATGATAAATGGGTTTTTATAAGCCATGCTTATTCCCATCGTAATTAGTTTTACAGCATTTCTCCTGGTTTTGGTGTGTGTGTGTGTGTTGGACGGCAGGCGTGGAAGCAGCTCTCGGTGAGAGTGTGTGAGGTTCTGGAGGAGCTCAGGGCTGTGCAGGTGAGGCGCTCAAAGATAACTTTATTTATAAAACAACCGAAGTGGACCAAAGTGCTGTACAGAATCAAGTATATAAAGCCCCTTTCACACAGAGATTCTGGAAAATACACGCATAATGTGACCCGGCATTTGTCCCGGACTCCCGGGATTGTTTGATTTTGGTTCATTCACACTGCCAGTGATTTTCCGGGATCTGTGAGTGCGTTCACACACGTAAAGACACATGACGCCAGGATGAGACGTGTAACATACGCATTGAAAACACACGCGCGTGTACCGTTCCACAGCTGGCCAACGCTCTCAGCTTCATCGCGGACACACGCTGATCTCGACACGCTGACCTCGAGACACACGCTGACCTCGACACACTCTGACCTCGACACACGCTGACCTCAACACACGCTGACCTCGAGACACACGCTGACCTCGACACACTCTGACCTCGAGACACACGCTGACCTCGACACACTCTGACCTCGACACACGCTGACCTCGACACACGCTGATCTCGACACACACGCTGACCTCGACACGCTGACCTCGAGACACACGCTGACCTCGACACACTCTGACCTCGACACACGCTGACCTCGACACATGCTGACCTCGAGACACACGCTGACCTCGACACACACGCTGACCTCGAGACACGCTGACCTCGACACACACGCTGACCTCGACACACACGCTGACCTCGAGACACGCTGACCTCGACACACACGCTGACCTCGACACACACGCTGACCTCGACACACACGCTGACCTCGACACACGCTGACCTCGACACACACGCTGACCTCGACACGCTGACCTCGAGACACACTCTGACCTCGAGACACACGCTGACCTCGACACACACGCTGACCTCGACACACACGCTGACCTCGAGACACACGCTGACCTCGACACACACGCTGACCTCGACACACGCTGACCTCGACACACGCTGACCTCGAGACACACGCTGACCTCGACACACGCTGACCTCGAGACACACGCTGACCTCGACACACGCTGACCTCGAGACACACGCTGACCTCGACACACGCTGACCTCGAGACACACGCTGACCTCGACACACGCTGACCTCGAGACACACGCTGACCTCGACACACGCTGACCTCGAGACACACTCTGACCTCGAGACACACGCTGACCTCGAGACACACTCTGACCTCGAGACACACGCTGACCTCGAGACACACGCTGACCTCGAGACACACGCTGACCTCGACACACACGCTGACCTCGAGACACACGCTGACCTCGAGACACACGCTGACCTCGAGACACACGCTGACCTCGACACACGCTGACCTCGAGACACGCTGACCTCGACACACACGCTGACCTCGAGACACACTCTGACCTCGAGACACACTCTGACCTCGAGACACACGCTGACCTCGAGACACACGCTGACCTCGAGACACACGCTGACCTCGACACACACGCTGACCTCGACACACACGCTGACCTCGAGACACACGCTGACCTCGAGACACACGCTGACCTCGAGACACACGCTGACCTCCACACACACGCTGACCTCCACACACACGCTGACCTCCACACACACGTGACCAATGACATACCATACACAATGCACTTATTATCATTATATATCTATACATTTAAAAATGATAATGTAACAAAACTGCTTCACCACTATTTGTTTTATTTATTTTATTATATATATATATATATATATATATATACACATATAAAAATATAATTATATTTATTAATATTATATGTAATAAAAAATATATATATTTATGACAACCCTGCTCCACCACTATTTGTTTTAATTATTTTGATAATTTATTATTATTTTAAACAAACTCTTGATTGAACTCTTAATTGTTAATATTACATTGTTATTATAATATTACATATAATATCAATAACAAAACTGCTTCATAGCTATTTGTTTTTTCAAGATTGCTAAACTATTTACCCCCCCAGTTACATCATCTAAAAATTTTTTTACTTTATGTCCAGTTTAATATAAGCCAAATTAAGTTTAAAACAGAATCTGAAAACATAGGAGTGTCCTGAAGTCACTGTTTGTGTGGATTTTATTTTATTGTTAATGTTGCTTTGAATAAATGAATGCATTTGTCAGAGGCATTGCGTTGCATTATGTTGTATTCCCTGGGATCCGAACCATGACGTTGGTGTTGCGAGCACCATGCTGTACTCTTGAGTCCCATAGATCCTACAGGTGTGCTGTTGTTTCAGGTGTTTCTGAAGAGTGATGATCTGTGTCTGATGGAGGGCTGGAAGCGTGGAGGGCGTCCGACTCTCCCAGACGCTCATATCTTCGCTCTGCACATTCAGCAACTGGAGATCGGCGCGTTCACCATGACCAGCGGGTCCTACAAGTGGCCCAAACTGAGGTCTCATCCCGGCACACTTACATTCACACTGATGCATCTAACAGACACAAGTGAAGCCACAGCGCCTCACTCGCCCCCCGGTGGCTGGCTCCAGTATGTCATAAACCCCGCCTCTCCATGTAGTGTAATAGGACGCTATGAAACAAAAAAATCTAATTACATTTCAAATTATTATTTTTTAATTGTGTTTTCTGTCAATTTAGGTAGTTTTTATCACGTGATGTACAGTACTGTGCAAAAGTTTTAGATCGGTAAGATTTTTTATGTTTTTAAAAGAAGTCTCTTCTGCTCACCAAGGCTGCAATTATTTGATAAAAAATAAAAAAAAAACAGTAATATTGTGAAATATTATTACAATTTAAAACAGCGGTTTTCTATGTGAATATATAGTAAAGTGTCATTTATTCCTGTGATCAAAGCTGAATGTTCATCATCATTACTCCAGTCTTCAGTGTCACATGATCCTTCAGAAATCAGGATAATATGATGATTTGATGCTCAAGAAACATTTATGATTATTATCAGTGTTGAAAACTGTTTTTTACATTTTTATTTCATGATGCTATGATGAATAGAAGCTAAAAAAGAACAGCATTTATCTGAAATTTGTAACATTAAACTCTACCCTTCAAAAGTTTGGGGTCAGTAAGAATTTACATTTTATTTGTGGGGGAAAGAAATATAATAAATCAATACTTTTATTCATCAAGGATGAGTTAAACTGATCAAAAGTTACAGTAAAGACATTTATAATGTTAGAAAATATTCTATTTTAAATAAACGCTGTTCTTTTGAACTTTCTATTCATCAAAGAATTTTGAAAAAAAAATTGTACACAACTGTTTTCAACATTGAAAATAATAATGAATGTTTTTTGAGCATCAGATCATCATATTATACTGATTTCTGAAGGATCATGTGACACTGAAGACTGGAGTAATGATGATGATAAATTCAGCTTTGATCACAGGAATAAATTACACTTTACTGTATATTCACATAGAAAACAGCTGTTTTAAATTGTAATAATATTTCACAATATTAC
Source organism: Semotilus atromaculatus (assembly GCA_031834385.1). Lineage (NCBI taxonomy): Eukaryota > Metazoa > Chordata > Actinopteri > Cypriniformes > Leuciscidae > Semotilus > Semotilus atromaculatus. Next base: position 37,137,415 of record JAULUF010000025.1, on the reverse strand, counting down.
TGTTTTTTTTTTTTTTTCTATCAAATAATTGCAGCCTTGGTGAGCAGAAGAGACTTCTTTTAAAAACATAAAAAATCTTACCGATCTAAAACTTTTGCACAGTACTGTACATTTGAGTTCGTTTTTTTAAATACGTTTGCGTTTAGTCAGTTATTTGATGCTATAAAAACGGGAATGTGACGTCATTATTGCCGGCTGTGATTGACAGCTTCTCTAAAAGAAGTCACTGAGGCACCAAAGGACTTTTCTGGGATTTTCGGGAGGAGATTGGAGCTTTAATTTCTACATGTCCATAACTGTTTATTTCACACTGATATGAGTAGTTCTGCAGTAAACTGTACTAACGGTTTCTGCGGGAGTGTGTGTGTAAGTGTGTGTGTGTGAGTGAGGGCGGGACCTTGATATCGCGACTCCACACACACTCACTACTGCGCAGAATCAGGTGCCAAATCAGCACAAGATGTCACTGCTATATTATTACGACTTCACTTTTCACCAATGGAAGAGCGTGAAGGGGGGTCGTCCATCTTTTTTTTACAGTCTGTGGTCCCAACTGACATCACAACATCATCTAGCGAAATTGGAGAACGGACTGACGTTATTTCAAACAAAATCAGGCCAAAACCAAGTTCGGTTCAAGAGTGCAAAACAGCTTGCCAAAGTGAACTTTCTGGAAAAGTTATTTCTGGATGTTAAACCCCTTTAAACTATCAGTAGGCGCTTTTCCATTACAGATTTGCGCAAAACTTTTGCGTTTTTTTATTTAATTTTTTTACATATCGACAAAAAACTATTCCGAAATGACGGCGTTTCCATTAACCGATGTTACACGACTAAAACATCATTTTTCAAGTCATTCCAAACATCATGGCGACGGATGTTGGTGGGTTTACGTATATCCCAGCCACTGTGCTGGCTATTATTAATAATCGAAGGAGACGTGTGTGTGTGTGTGTGTGTGTGTTATCCAAGCATTAATGGTAAGGACAGACTCTTATACTGTGAGCGGATGGTGTTTCTGGTGTTTCTCCCTCATTTCTGCTTCGAGGTCTTGATTGTGGTGTTTCTTTGAGGTTTATAATCCAGTATTCCTGTAATTCTTTTGTCTTTTATGAATTTAATAAAGAATTATGTCTCGTATTCTGTCCAAACACACCGCGTCATCTACGTCAGGCGACTGTAAATGCGCAAAAACTGTTTCCATTGCAGTTTTGCTAAATATTTCTTTTTCGAATTGCCTGAAAAACCTCCTCATGCGAGCGTAAAAACTTTATGCGATAAACTTTTTTTTTTTGCGAAATTGACGTGTTTCCAGTGGGCATATTTTCAATTGCGATTTCGATTTGCACAATTTGAAGGTTTTTTAATGAAGATTTGCGCAATTTGAAGGTTTATTAATAAAGGTTTGGTAATGGAAACGCTGCAATTGATCCGATTTCTTCAGTGTTTCTTCTGGTTGAGGTCAGACGCGAGTAAAAACATGTTTCTCTCTGTATATCACTACAAAAACTTATTTTTAACTTCTTTTCAACTAAGTTTTAAGTTCTGCTTCACTTTTAAACTCTTAAAAGTGCATTGTGTAATATTTAGGAGGATCTGTTGACAGAAATGCAATATCATATACGTAATTATGTTTTCAGTGGTGTATAAAGACTTTACATAATGAGCCATTATGTTTTTATTAGCTTAGAATGAGCCATTTCTATCTACACACACACACACACACACACACACACCCCGCGGGTCCCCTTACATTAACATGTTTCTACGGTGGCCCTGAGCGGACAAACGCGTTTCGTCACTGTTGTTCTTCGTGCACAGGAGCTGCTAAAGTCAGCGAATAAAACAGACACAATGACGAACAAATAACAATAATATTTGCAATAACATCGTTTTACTGAATAATTAAGTAAACCTAATTTCTTAATTTATCTTTGCAAAGAAACTCCGCTAAAATTACACACTGCACCTTTAAGTGAAGAATGAAAAAGAACCTGAGTATATCAGGGCCTTACCATATTACTTACACAACTCACACACACGTTCACTGCAGGAGAGACAGCTGCTGAGGGCAAAGGTCACGGACAGTCAGATGTGGCGGTAATGACGCAGCTGGTGATGTTGCATGCTGGTGTGTGTGTGTGTGTGGAGCAGATGGTGTGTGATTGGAAATGCTTTGCCCGGGGACATGAGTCGATGCCAGGAGCCGTAAGGCTGTTTTTGTAGCAGATTCTGAGGTGGACACACACATGTTTGTTGTACATCTGTAGCTCACCGCGCACAGAATCAGGTCACTCGCACACACACACACACACACACACACACATTTAAGCTGAAGAAATGAATGTTTGTCTGGACTTAAACTCACTGTAGTTGCGTTTCCATTACAGATTTTTGCAAAACTTTTACTATATTTTCTAAATGTCGATAAATTATTTGACTAAAATATACGTTTTTCCTCTTGCTAGAAGTCATTCCAACAATTATTGCAACGGATTTTATAGGTTTATATATATTCCACCCACCGCACTAGACATTATTAATGGAAGAAGTCGTAGACGTGTTTTCCAGCATTAAAGGCAAGGAAAGCCTCCAATTCTGTGAGCGACACATGAGGAGTTTCTGGTGTTTCTCACTCATTGTTGCTTCAAGATCTTGATAAATCTTTGTGGTTTAGAATTCATTGTTGAGTTCAGATGAGTTGAGTTCAGATGAGTTGAGTTCAGATGAGTTGAGTTCAGATGAGTTGAGTTCAGATGAGTTGAGTTCAGATGAGTTGAGTTCAGATGAGTTGAGTTCAGATGAGTTGAGTTCAGATGAGTTGAGTTCAGATGAGTTGAGTTCAGATGAGTTGAGTTCAGATGAGTTGAGTTCAGATGAGTTGAGTTCAGATGAGTTGAGTTCAGATGAGTTGAGTTCAGATGAGTTGAGTTCAGATGAGTTGAGTTCAGATGAGTTGAGTTGAGTTCAGTTGAGTTGAGTTCAGTTGAGATGAGTTCAGATGAGTTGAGTTGAGTTCAGATGAGTTCAGATGAGTTGAGTTCAGATGAGTTGAGTTGAGTTCAGATGAGTTGAGTTCAGATGAGTTCAGATGAGTTGAGTTCAGATGAGTTGAGTTGAGTTGAGTTGAGTTGAGTTGAGATGAGTTCAGATGAGTTGAGTTGAGTTCAGATGAGTTCAGATGAGTTGAGTTCAGATGAGTTCAGATGAGTTCAGTTGAGTTCAGTTGAGTTGAGTTGAGTTGAGATGAGTTCAGATGAGTTGAGTTGAGTTCAGATGAGTTCAGATGAGTTGAGTTCAGATGAGTTCAGATGAGTTGAGTTCAGATGAGTTCAGATGAGTTCAGTTGAGTTCAGTTGAGTTGAGTTGAGTTGAGATGAGTTCAGATGAGTTGAGTTGAGTTCAGATGAGTTGAGTTGAGTTCAGATGAGTTGAGTTGAGTTCAGTTCAGTTGAGTTCAGTTGAGTTCAGTTGAGTTCAGTTCAGTTGAGTTCAGTTGAGTTGAGTTGAGTTCAGATGAGTTGAGTTCAGATGAGTTGAGTTCAGATGAGTTGAGTTCAGATGAGTTGAGTTCAGATGAGTTGAGTTCAGTTGAGTTCAGTTGAGTTGAGTTCAGTTGAGTTGAGTTGAGTTGAGTTCAGTTGAGTTGAGTTCAGTTGAGTTGAGTTGAGTTCAGATGAGTTCAGATGAGTTCAGTTGAGTTGAGTTGAGTTCAGATGAGTTCAGATGAGTTGAGTTCAGATGAGTTCAGATGAGTTCAGTTGAGTTCAGTTGAGTTGAGTTGAGTTGAGATGAGTTGAGATGAGTTCAGATGAGTTGAGTTGAGTTCAGATGAGTTGAGTTGAGTTCAGTTGAGTTGAGTTGAGTTCAGATGAGTTCAGTTGAGTTCAGTTGAGTTGAGTTGAGTTGAGATGAGTTCAGATGAGTTGAGTTGAGTTCAGATGAGTTCAGATGAGTTGAGTTCAGATGAGTTCAGATGAGTTCAGTTGAGTTCAGTTGAGTTGAGTTGAGTTGAGATGAGTTCAGATGAGTTGAGTTGAGTTCAGATGAGTTCAGATGAGTTGAGTTCAGATGAGTTCAGATGAGTTGAGTTCAGATGAGTTCAGTTGAGTTCAGTTGAGTTGAGTTGAGTTCAGATGAGTTGAGTTGAGTTCAGTTCAGTTGAGTTCAGTTGAGTTCAGTTCAGTTGAGTTCAGTTGAGTTGAGTTCAGTTCAGTTGAGTTCAGATGAGTTGAGTTGAGTTCAGATGAGTTGAGTTCAGTTGAGTTCAGCTGAGTTGAGTTGAGTTCAGTTGAGTTGAGTTCAGTTGAGTTGAGTTGAGTTGAGATGAGTTCAGATGAGTTGAGTTGAGTTCAGATGAGTTCAGATGAGTTGAGTTCAGATGAGTTCAGATGAGTTCAGTTGAGTTCAGTTGAGTTCAGTTGAGTTCAGTTGAGTTCAGTTGAGTTCAGTTGAGTTGAGTTGAGATGAGTTCAGATGAGTTGAGTTGAGTTCAGATGAGTTGAGTTGAGTTCAGATGAGTTGAGTTGAGTTCAGATGAGTTGAGTTGAGTTCAGATGAGTTGAGTTGAGTTCAGATGAGTTGAGTTGAGTTCAGATGAGTTGAGTTCAGATGAGTTGAGTTCAGATGAGTTGAGTTGAGTTCAGATGAGATCATGAACTGCACGTGTGTAAATGAAAACAATGCAGCGAATCACTCTGAAATATACAGTGCTTATTTATCTAACTAAATGCAGTCTTTGCCTTTTCATTATGGCATCTAAAGCCGAGTCCTGTGACGAGTCTTGTTTGTGCTTCTCTCCTGTCCTCAGGAACATTGCGCGTGTGGTCGGTCAGATCCATGCGTTTCAGGAGCATCTCTATTCCCACTCTCCTGACCTCGAGCTTCAGGCGTTCCTGCGCCAGCGAATCGGCCGATTCAGCGAGTGTGACGTTCCTCTCCTCGCCTCACACAACGATGCCAACTTCATCCAGCCGGCCAGCGACCGATACACACACCGGATCCAGGACACACTGCGCAGGGTCAAAGCCTCGTTCCAGTGAGAGAACGCGGTCCTGAACCGACACACAGATGTGGACGCTGTACTGAACTGACACACACACATATGTGGACGCTGGAAGATGCTGTACTGAACCGACACACACACACACACGCACAGATGTGGACGCTGTCCTGAACACACACACACACACACACACACACACACACACACACACACACACACACACACACACACACACAGATGTGGACGCTGTCCTGAACTGACACACACATACACAGTTGAGTTGAGATGTTGGATGTTGTCCTAAACCCACGCACACACACACACAGATGTGGACGCTGGAAGACGCTGTACTGAACCGACACACACACATACACACGCACAGATGTGGACGCTGTCCTGAACCGACGCGCACACACACACAGATGTGGACGCTGTCCTGAACCGACACACACACACACACACACATATATAGATGTGGACGCTGTCCTGAACCGACACACACACACACAGATGTGGACGCTGTCCTGAACCGACACACACACACACACACACACACACACACACGCACACACACACACACACACATACACATATATAGATGTGGACGCTGTCCTGAACCGACACACACACACACACAGATGTGGACGCTGTCCTGAACCGACACACACACACACATAGATGTGGACGCTGTCCTGAACCGACACACACACACACACACACAGATGTGGACGCTGTCCTGAACCGACACACACGCACACACACACTCACAGATGTGGATGCTGGAAACAGATACTGGGATTGCACAAGACGTGTGTTTTAATTGGTGAATTTCCTCATTATAATAGGACATCTTGGTAACGCTTTACAATAAGGTTCATTAGTTAACATGAGTTAATGTATTAACTAACATCAACTAACCATGAGCAATACATTTGTTACAGCATTTATTCATCTCTGTTTATGTTATTTAATAAAAATACAGCTGTTCATGTTAGTTCACAGTGCATTAACTAATGTTAACAAATACAACCTTTGATTTTAATGACGTATTAGTAAATGTTGAAATTAATATGAAGTAAGATTAATAAATGCTGTAGAAGTATTGTTCATTCTTAGTTCATGTTAACTAATGAAGCTTACTGTAAAGTGTCCCGGGATCTTCACCAGCGGACTCTTTAAAGAACAAAGGCAAGGCAAGGCAAGGCAAGGCAAGGCAAGGCAAGTTTATTTATATAGCACATTTCATACACAGTGGTAATTCAAAGTGCTTTACATAGAAGAAATTTAAAATAATCAAAAGAAATATGAATAATTAAAACAGTTTAGAATAAAGAAATTAAAACAATCAACAGAAATAAGAATAATTAAAACAGTTTAGAATAAAAAATAACTAAAATACAGTTCAAACAGTCGGACACATACAGTGGCACAGTGCTCATTCAGTAAATGCATAGCTAAACATGTGTTTTCAGTCTGGATTTGAATCAACAACGTTCAAAGACAAAGACGATGAACAAAGACGTTCATCTTTTATGTTCAGCTACATAACCAAATAATGTATTTATAGATTTGTTGATGATAATTATTGAGAAATTATTAATTACATTTTAGATAAGATTCAACTGTTTGAAGTAATAGTCTAATACATTATAAATGCTCCAGAGAATAGAGAAAAGTATTATACTTTTAAAAATAGACTATATTTCTACACCGTGGTAAACTAATCTTAGAAAATTTAAATATGTTGTGCATAAATTTCAGTATAATTTAACTTTGCATCTCTACTTTTTGCAATGTTCTTTAAATCGAGACACTTTTGTCATTTCCGTTTTAAAGTTCATGCATTATGCGTCTCACTGCTCACTCTAAGTGAAAGTTATTTCTGCCTGCTTTGTTTCCAGTCACAACAACCCCTGTACTTTAGAGGACCTATTATGCCCTTTTTCAAAGTCTTGATTTTGTTTTTGAGCTCTACTAGAATAGGTTTTCATGCTTGAAAAAACACATTATTATTATTACCATATATTCTGTCAGTAACGCTCTGTTTACTTCCTGTCTCTGAAGCCCCTCCTCCTGAAAAGCACACTGTGCTCTGATTGGTCGGCTGGATCAGTGTGTTGTGATTGGTCGAGCGCTTCGAGTGAGTTTGTGAAATGTCCCGCCCCTTTCCATAACCACCAGTTTAACACACTACTAACTAACTCACCAGGCCCCGCCCCTTTATTCTGCGTATTAATTATTATAATGAGGAATATTGAGACGTTCCCGAAATAATGTAGGCGTTTCAGGAGTTCAGAAACACTGACACTGATATAGAGAATAACTCCCTTTTCATGCTCAAACTGCAACATTACACACTAGAGAAAGATGAGCAGTAAATATAGGTCCTCTTTATTATCAATAAGGGTTTGGTGTTTGTCATAACTGGCTCCTGATCTTTAGAAATTACTTTTGTTAATGTAGTCACTTTGAATAAAAGCGTGGCTAAACAAATACGTGTAAATATAATCTGATGTTGTTTCCAGGTTTCAGTCTATAAATAATATTTTAGACTTGAATAAAATGTAGATGTTGTCTCAAGAAGCACGTTGTTTACAGTGCGGGATTTATGAATAATATAGGTGTCAATAGCCCTTAAACCGTATAGGCCTTGAATGAAGAACCTTAACAGTGCAGAATACATTTCCAGACATGCAATATTCACCATCTTGGTGTTGTCGTATATTCTTTGAGAACTAATAATCGTGGGGAACGGGTGTCTGAAACCTGATGAAAATCGCTCAAAAACTACAACAACAAAAACTAAACTAAACAAAATAGCACTCAGTTGACATCTCACTGGATATGAACGTCTTGTTAATACAAAAAGCATCATCATTCAGAAACCATATTTTATTGATTAACACTGTTCGAGTGTTTTTTGTTTGCTTTAAAAGTTTTCTTTAAACCCTCATTGTGTGCCGCTGATCTGGTGACTGTCTGACCATTAAACGAGATCCACTGTTTTCAGAACTTCACAGATCTACTCTCTTCTTGGATTCCGTGATATTTTATCTGTGTTAAATAATGAGAGTTTTTGCCCTCCGCGGTTTGTCTCGGGGTTTCACGCGCAGGCGAGGAAACGCGCGCCCCCGGAGGCGCAGTGGCGCGCGGCGCGTGGCCGATCCTCCTCATTGTTCTGTAACGGATCAAAGCGCTCGAGATAAAGGGTTTAATTGCGAGTCAAAGAGCTCGAGCTCCTGCACTATAGATCAGTGATAAAGGACACAGTCAACATGCCGTTATCGTCATTGTCCAGCTAAACGATCCTTTCAAAGCCTCGTCTCATTCAAACACTGTCCGATAAGAAGAAGTCCCTGATCAGCTGCAGTCAGACTCTGTTGCAAACATTCACATGACATTACTTCGGATTTATCACGAATATTATTGAGTCACGGTCTGTGCTGTTTTGTTTGATCATGAAACCACAAATAAACATTATAAAGACTTTTGAATTGAGTTGTTATATTCCACTCGTATATATTTTGCATTGCTAAATCATCATATTATGCAAAAAGATTTTAAAGACTATTAAAACAACTGATTTTCGGATTGCCTTATTGCGTGGTAAAATTAAGGTTTACATCGTTAAACAGCAGGTAACATTAAATCGACATAGATTATGTGCATAGTTTTGCATATACTTAATTAAAATGGAGTCCATTCTACAATAAATAGGCCTAAATGAAATGTAAGTAAACTGTTGCACGGTTTTCGGCTGGTGCCAGCAGATATGTTCACTGGCCTGAGCTTGTCCTGGTGTGAATTTGCATGTGAACTGCTGGTCAATCTCAGTTAATTGTGTTGCTACTGTAACGCCTTTGATCCGGGATGTTTGCGGCGCGGCGCCAGAGACTCTGCGGGACTCCAGCGTGTGTTAATGCGGGCCATTTGAGCCCAGTGACGTCAGACTCGTCGCACAATACATCTACTGTAAGACAAACTACACTTTGTGCTTTTTTTTTCCTTAATATTTGAGTAGCCTAATTAAAAAAAGAAAGACGAAGCAACAAGTACTTTTTGTAATTTTTCCACTGATGTCAGTAACTGTGACAAATGCCAGAATGTAGGAGCAGATAGGCTATAAAATTAAAAAAAGTGTTGAAAAAATTTACAGTATTTTTATTGTCCTTGTTTTTTTATTATACACAGGTTTTTTGGAACATGTGATACTTTTTTCATGATTCATTGATAAATAAAAAGTTCAAAATAGAAATGTTATGCAAATCTTAAATAGAAAGATATAGGCCTATAGAAATATAACTTTTAATCAATTTAAAACCCTTGCTGAAGAAAAAAAAATACTGAACCAAATATTTTGAATAATAGCGTTAATTGTTACAAAATATTTCTATTTTAAATAAATGCTGTTCTTTTTTTAACCGTTTATTCATCAAATCCTGGAAAAAAAGTACCACATGTTATAACAAATATGAAGCAGTTTCCAATATTGACAATAAATCATCATATTATCCTGATTTCTGAAGGATCATGTGACACTGAAGACTGGAGTAATGATGATGAACATTCAGCTTTGATCACAGGAATAAATTACACTTTACTGTATATTCACATAGAAAACAGATGATTTACATTACAATAATTCACACATTTTACTGTATTTTTGATCAAATAAATGCAGCCTTGATGAACATAGGAGACTTCTTTCAAACACTTTAAAAATAGTAATGTTTCCAAACGTTTGACCAGTACTGTATGTGCATGTATTTCTATATAATTTTCATCATATACCCAATATATATATATATATATATATGAGAGAGAGAGAGAGAGAGACATACATGCATATATGTGTATATATATATATATATATATATACAATTATATGAAAACATTTTATATCCGTTTCAGCTTGTTATTTACGTGTCTGTCCTTTAATCTGGAGGTTTCCTGCATTATTACTGCTGCAGTTTCCGTCTGTCTGCGTCCAGTTGTTCTGCCACTCCATGTGTGTTTGAAGAGGATGCAGACATCTGGATGAGCCAGAGGTTCTCACAGACAAGCTGGCGCCAGGCTTTCACACAATCACAGGATATGTAAAGACTTCAATAACGAGCCATTAGGCCTAATGATTGAGAATCGATCAGGCGTTAACTCCTGCATGCATATGTTAATGTGATGCGGGGACGCGCCATATATATGGACGGCGCTTCTGGAGGCCTGGAAACACTCTTGGATTTACTCGGAGAGATTCACTTCTTCTGTCTCGGAGAAAAGACACACAGCAATCATGATGAAGATGTTTTCTGTGGACTGGCTCGCTCAAAGCTTTCATGGTTCGACTCCTCAAGCGGTTCTGGAGCCGGAGAAAAGGACGCACAGGCCTCATGTGCCGTGTGTGGTTCAACCCAGACCTCCGACATCATATGACAAGGTTTATCTGCAACCAAAGCTTACAAAAGCTGAGCAGAAACCAGAATCCTCAAAAGAGACCATAACTCCTGTTGCACCAAGAAACTGCTCATCTCCAAGCTGTAAGTACTCTATAATTAATGTGCATTCGACTCATTTAAAGCATGCAATCCATGCATACGATTCTATTAATAGTATATAAATGACGATGTATTGTTATATTTAATTCAGTTTCAGAAAACAGTGGTTATTCGTCTGGTTATGAGAGTGAAGCGGCCGCGTCTGAATGCGCGTCCGTCGATGATGGAAACGACGCTGCGACGCGCAGAATCAGAACCAAATTCACACCGGAGCAGATCGACAAACTTGAGAAGATCTTCAACAAGCACAAATATCTGGATGCGGGGGAGAGAGTGAAAACCGCGCTGAAGCTCAATCTGTCAGAGACACAGGTGAGGCGCGCGCATCTAACTTTGTTCTCGTAACTTGATCGCTTTGCAGTTTCTCCAAATGCATGATGTGAACATAAACAGTAGAACATGTTTTTAAATGCGCTTGTGCTTTTGTTCTTCAGGTCCGAACCTGGTTCCAGAACCGCAGGATGAAGCTGAAGCGCGAGGTCCAGGAGATGCGCGCGGACTATATGCTGCCTCCCGTGGTTCTTCCACACGTGCACGCGCTTCAGTACCACTGCTACGACAGACAGCGACTTCCGTTTCCTCCTCACGGGCCTTTGATGCATCAGCAGCACGTGATGCCACATCTTCCTCATCATCATCATCATCATCACCTCATGATGCCAAGGCAACATTACTACTGAAGACTCTCTCCTTTAAAACACTTATATCACATCCTGTGTGCAATATCTGTACAGTTTGTAAAAAAAAAAACAAATACTGGTTTAACTAAAAAAGAAAAGTTTATTTATGATCAGAAATAAAGTATGTTTTATGCACAAAGTTTACTTGGTGATTTGTTTTACAAGCTTAAAGTTCACATTTGACAGAAGTGATTATCTGAAAACTCTCACCGAACTGAGTGACTTAAGCGTTTTATTGAATCATTCCACATGAGTTAAAGTATAATGTAGTGATCATCTTGGTCATCACAACCACGTTTGTAAGGCTCAAGTGTGGCCATAAACCATGCATAAAACATTAAAAAAATTGTTTTGATGTTTTGTTTAGACCTAAAATAGAATGAAAAATATATTCTCTTTTTAAACAGTACAAATTTTAAAAAGAACAAAAGCAGTATATTCCATGATATTAGAGACTATACACTCTCAGAAAAAGCTTTCACTGGGTTGGTACCCTTCATATTGGTACCTAAAGTGTGCATATTAGTATCTCAAAGGTACATATTGGCACCAATAGTGTCAGTACCTAAATGGTACATATTAGAATCTTTTGAAATGGTACTGGCCCGGTGACAGATGTTGCACCTTTCTTTCTGAGAGTGTATGGTGTAAGTTTCACATGCATGAAAAAGCATAAATAAACTTGAAAAATCAAGTTTCAAATTATAAGATTGTTTCACGCTGTTTTAGAGCTTTTTATTGCCTTGCTTTAAAATCTACACAGAAACACAATGTAGCCTACATCAAGATGTTTATATCCAAATAACAATATGCATGCTTCTTTTTTCTCTAAATGTGCTGCATTAGTCCTGGAAGAATTTAGTGTACAAATGGCATCGTACTTTCTCTAATTTCTTCCAGGACTAATGCAGCACATTTAGAGAAAAAAGAAGCATGCATATTGTTATTTGGATATAAACATCTTGATGTAGGCTACATTGTGTTTCTGTGTAGGTTTTTAAGCAAGGCAATAAAGAGGATATTAAGGAGGAATTATATGAGTGAGATTTATTTAAATCTAAAGTAGGCGCCAAAGAAACCCTAAAGAAACCAGGCCAGGCTCTCGTGATCCTCAGGACCCGCTGTGCTTTCATATGCGCGTCACCTCTGTGTGTGTGTGTGTGTGTGTTTGTTTCCGCGACACTTCAAACGAGACGTAACGAGCAGATCATGCTCGACAATTAGTCCTAATTAAGTCACCCATTGATGAGTTTACACTCTCCACATAATCCCGACAGACTGGCTCCATCATGTCTGGGTTGTGTGTGTGTGTGTGTGTCAGCCTGATCTCGGGAAATGCGTCTCTATAGCACGGATTGTGTTTATCGTGCAATTTATACACTGATATGAGTTTTTACGTGCATATGAAATGTAGTTTTCACGTGCATATGATACGCACATTATACACACGCACCCCACACCACTAATCCTTCCTACCTAAGGGGTTTACTGTGTGTATCATATGCTCATTTTCGCGTATAAATTGCACGATAAGCACAATGCGTGTGTTTGTGTGTGCGTGCGCGCGGGAGTGTGTGTGTGGTCCTGGTATTCCCCACTTTATTGGGACCAAATGTCCCCCTACATATAGCAACACTAGCAAATTTTTACTTTGTGCTCGTGGGGATATTTTTGTCCCCATAAAGAAAACCACTTATAAATCATACAGAATTAGTTTTTTTGAAAATGTAAAAATTCTGAAAGTTTTGTGTGATGGATAAGGGGAGAGAATATACAGTTTGTAAGGTATTACAACCATTACGTCAATGGAATGTCTGCATAAAACATGAGTGTTTGAGTGAGAGAGAGAGTGTGCGTTTGTGCGCGTGCGTGATGCGTGCATGTGCGGTCCCGCGCTCGTGAGTGCATGTCTAAGTTCACGTTAGCCGTTTTGTTCCATGTCAGTATTTATTGTTCGGCCTCATATATCAGCCTCATGATAACATTAAAACGAACTGGTTACTGAAGGCCAATCGAGGTTATAACTTGTGATCATTTTGCAAGATCAATCATACAGGTCATAACCGTCACTAAGTCAATATTTCATCCCATCATTAAGGCATATCTCACAACAATAGTCTTTTTTAATACAACCCAACACGTGTTTACTTTGGATCAGCAAAGACTTTTGATCAATTTTTCTTTTCTTTTTTTTAAAAGTTCCATTAGGTTCCTCAGATGGTTTATTGATTGATGAAGTCATCAGTGGGCCTACTGTAGCCTACACTGCAAAATGATTTTTATTTAGTTGCAAGTACATTATTCGAGAGCGTTTTACAGGAAAATACTTTTTAATTCTTAAGTGTTACTTGCCATTTTGTAATTATTTGTGCAATTTACTTGCAAATAGTGTAAACCAGTTTTCCAGTGTATTGCAACACAAGACTGTATGATTAATGAAATGAAACCTGTTTGCATGCAGTAGCCTATGTATCATTGGTTTTATCCATTTGTATTCTTAAAACACATGAACACATGAGTTTTATTGCGCAAACTCGCATAAGTGTGTGAGGCGCCAGAGACGCGCTTGAGTTGTTACACATCAAACTCTTTTCCTCTCATTTAGATCCATATAGTCTTTCCCGACAGGAGACTGAGGAGAACACCCTCTGGTTTACATAGCGAGACTGTGTGCATCTGCAAAAGGCCAATATTCCACAGCCGTGATGAAAACGCATTTAATGATTTAATGCAATATACGTGCATATTGCCGGTCGATCTGAATTTGCATAGATTGGACAGATTGAACTAAAATAGGGATCAAGACTTAATCCGACTGTAAGTAAAACAATGATCCACCCAAAAGCCACGACACTCTTTCATCTTCACATTATCTGTCGATGGATTATGTCTTGTCTTGAGTGGATGACCATTGATTGTATCAATGCGTTGATTATTCATCAGATCTTCTCAGGTACTTGAGGTGCTCAGACTCGCTGGCGCCTGGATATCACAAGTGCTCTGAACGTGTGAACAAGCCCATTGCAACATATATTAGCTTCAATTACAGAGTTATAATTCCGCCGAGAGTCTCTTTACTCATGCAAATGAGCGCGCGCCTCCTGCATAAAGTCTGAGAGGAACTTCAGCTGATCGAGTTGTGTTTAGGAGGAATCATCATGTCCAAGAACTTCTCCGTGGAGTGGTTGTCCCAGAGTTTCCATGCTCAACATTTGGATAATACGCACAAACCATGTGATGCATCTTCAGAAGCACTGCATCTGATCGGAGAAGTAGAGAACAAGGCCCCGACTTCCCCTATAAGTAAGTATGACTTTCTCTCTCTCATGCGTCTCTAGCACACATTGTGTTTAGCGTGCAATTTATACTATTAGTTTTCGCGTGCATATGATACGCACTTTATTGCGTGTAATACACATGCACCCCACACCACTAATTCCTACCCAACCGTATAATACACCCCACCCCACCACTACTATTCCTACACAAGGGGTTTACAGTGCGTATCATATTAACGTAAAATCTAATTTTCGCGTATAAATTGCACGATATACACAATAGAGACGCATTTAATGTGACCGTGCTATCCATTTTGAAATGCATCTAACATGTTCTTCCCATCACATCAGATAGTTGTGGTTACACATCTGCCTCTGAGAGTGATGATGTCGCTGATGACAGTGAAGGAGAATCCGGTGCGCGCCGCCGCGCCAGAACCAAGTTCACCTCCGAGCAGGTCGCGCGCCTGGAGAAAAGCTTCAGCAAACACAAATATCTCGGAGCGACTCAGAGACGCAAGATATCAGAGAAGCTGCATCTGTCTGAAACACAGGTATGCATGAGAGAAGGGGACATGATGTTATGCATGAACATTGGAGTTTGAACATGCATTTGTGTCATGCACTCCAGAACTACTGAGTCAGCACATGCACGTGCAGTGAATGTGTGTTTTGGTGTAGGCCCTAAACGTTGGAACAAGCTTCAGTCTCATATCAGGTTTTGAAAACACAGTTTAGGCTATACATTTCTATATTAATTCGTTATTTAATTAATCCATTGTATTCTATAAAGCATAAACATAAAAAAATAAAAATATTTTGCATTTTTTTAAATTAATATGCATATTTAACATCCTTTTATATATTTTGGCCTAGGTAACACTGGAATAAGTTATCTATTTAAAAATGTGTTGAATCTTTTTTTTTAAGTTGAAATTTACATACTAAATCAAAATTATGATTACTGTGAAAGGCAAAAATTATTACCTTTAAAGTCATATTACACAAAAAAGCCATAATTTCGATTTTTTAATCTCATAACATAAGTAGGCTATGACATGGTTATGCCTTGGTATGTCATAATTTCGATGTTCTCATCGGAAGTCATAGTTCATAATTATGTCATACTATTTCATATAAGTCATATACATGTTTGTTATTTGGGTATTGTGATTGAATGTGTATTGCACTTTGGTTCAACTCCTCCTGTTTGTTTTTAAATGTGCTTTTTGAGAATTGAATGCAAAATTTTCGAAGTTGATATTTATGTTAATATGTTTTATTTTTAGGTGAAAACATGGTTCCAGAACAGACGGATGAAGCTGAAGCGGGAAGTTCAGGACATGCGCGCTGCCGAGTTCTTTGTGCCGACGGTTCTTCCACATGTGACGTCATTTCAGCACCACGTCACAAGCGGACAGCGCGCGCGCCTGTATTACCCCGCGCGTGCACTGCAGCAGCACGTCCACCCGGTGCTGTTCGCGCCCTGTTACTTTTAAACATTTTCTTTGATTTTAAATGATCTGATCTGTAATCTAGAATCTAGATGTGATATTTTAAAAAAACAAGCACTGTATGTAGTTCTATACATAAAAAATCTATATGTATGTACATAAATAAATATTGCCTTTATGCACACCCTGAAGAAAATAAAACAAGTAATGCTTTGACTCTATCAGCCTTTTGCAGTCTTTTAAAATAATTATCAGACGGGTCTATACACTAATGTTATTAAATTGCCATTAAATCAATCAAATGGTGGACACCAATAGGCTATCAAACCGTTTTATTATATGTAGGCCTATGTATGTATCTATGTATATTCATCAAAATGTACAAATGTAAACATTGATGCAGCCTATACAGTGATTATATAATCAATGTCCCTTTTGATAGTGACTGAAATGCCTACATTGCAAATACCATGGTAGTGTGATTTGGGCACTTTTCCCAGATCTTCTCAATGTCAAAAAGTGCCACAACAATAAACCTGAATTGACTGGTGGCCACTTAATCACAATGCACTTGTTTTGATTATCAAACCCTCTATGTTTTATGTGTTTGAAAACTATGTGAGATCTGGATCCTCGTTTATAAAATGTTGCGTAAAGAAATCGTCCTTCATTTGATCTTATATAATTTCTCAAATGCTCGTACGTGTGATTCAGAGAACGAACAACATACGCACAAAAACGCTCGGATCTCTGCGTGTGCACGTTTAATAAATGAGGCCCCTGGTCTGGTCTCTGGCAGCCCGAGCTCTTCCTCTTAAGAATTGTGTTTATCGTGCAATTTATACGCAAAAAAAAAAAACGTGCATATGATACGTAGTTTTCGCGTGTATACGATACGCACTTTATGACGTGTCATACACACGCACGTGACGCACCCCACACCACTAATCCTACCAAAGGGGGTTACAGTGCGTATTATATGCACGTAAAAACTTTTTTTTTTTTGCTTATAAATTGCACGCAAATAAATGTAATTGCGTAAATGTTCCTGCGATCGTCTTGTCTGGAGTGTTTATTTGCTCCTGTGGACAGATGTGTGCAGATGCAGAAGCTCTCGGGCCATTAGCACCTGCAGAAGAGCATCAAAGCCCCTGTAACGAGCAGATGATGGAGATCGAGTCTGAATGGAGAAGTTCACACCCGAAACACTGGCGCCATGAAGTCTGTCCTGATCTGATCTGATGTGATCCCGCAGAACTGAGAGAGTGTGTGAGTGTGAGCTCAACATCAGTGTTCATAAAGTCAACACACCTCAAACACACTCAGCGGGGAGTCACGTGTTGCGCAGCTGGCGCTCTTTAAAGACACACGCAGCGACACAGCGACTCTGTTACTGTTAATTACGATACTTTGCATTTTATCGTTTTATTTTGTTCAAAGATTGTAGCTACTGTCTTTATCTATAGCAAAACAATGTGATTTTCGACCACTAATTATTTTCTGTTCATTCATTTCTATTTACTTACTAAAGTTTTAAGTTTCTTTTCTTTTCACAAACACAATGACATTAGCTTGTAATTATTTATTTTATTTGATGACTTTCATCAGCTCAGATTATAAGGTGAGAAAAATCTAATGGTATTTTTATTCTGTACCTCATATTTATATATTCACAGAAAACAACTTGTTCACTAATTATTTCCCTTAATTTATTAATTAATTAAGTTTTAAGTGTTTTCTTACATAATAAACACAACGACATTAGCTTTTAATTATTTATTTTAATTTGATTTGAATTGTACTATCTAATTGCTGAGCACCATGTTGACAAATATATGATGTAGTTTGTGTTTTCAAAGTGTTGGGAATAGCCATTTATAAGAAAAAAAATGTTTTTTTATTTTTTATAAATAGCTATTCCCAACACTTTGAAAACACAAACTATAATATATATATATATATATATTTATTTATTTTTCTCCAGGCCGATGTTTGTAACCCTACATTTGAGGACTTCTGGACTGGTTAAGTTTGTCTGGAAAAACCTTTTCATCAGCTCAAATTATAAGGTGAGAAAACTCAAATGGTATTTTTATTCTGTATCTTATATTTATATATTGACAGGAAAACATCTTGCACAATGTGCCGGTTCCACACCTGTTCATATTCTCAGAGCTCTTCCTAACATGTGTTAGTGATGACCCGGAGATCGGAGAGCCACAGGGAGGCAGTCTCTGCTTCTGGATGAACACCAGCGTTACTCCTTCAACCCGAGAGCGAATTACCCCACCATAAACACTCCTTCACTTCTTCTATGACCAGACCATCATGGTCCACTCAAATGGTCAAGCCAAAAGGTTAATGTAAACCTTTTTAATGTAAAGTTTAAAAAGGATTGTATTTTTTCCCGAAATCTAAGCGTTTTTTTTTCTCAAGTTTTTCCCCATCTGTCAATTCAATACATGAAAAGAAAAGCTGCAGAGTTCTTAATTTAGACAGAAAGAAACAGTGAATGACATTAACAACTGAAGCTCATTTGTGTGTGTGGCAAATTATCAGGAGGACACACACACACACACACACACACACACACACACACATTATACAACATTAGCTTCATTAATGTTTTGTTTGAATTTGCATTTTTATCATCTCAATTGCTATAGACACCATGTCGTAATTACATGTAATTTTTGTTTGTAGTAAAGGGCTTTTTTAATTTTATTATTATTATTATAAAAAATTGTTTTAACCATCTGATAGCTACAGACACCATGTTGACCTGATGTATTTTGTGTTCTGAAAGTCTATAAGAAAAAAAGCTGTTTATTGCTACAGCATTACTTATTTTATATGCATTATATGTATATACATCTTTTTTACATGATATGTGCTCATGTTATGTATCACATTTATTTGGTTTTTCATTTTATTGCATGAATTTTTTATTTAGACATGACAAAAAAAGACTGTAATCCTGCAAACCAAACAAGCAGACAGACAAAGAAAACGAAGTCAAACACATTTGAGAATCTTCCAAAACACTTTATTCAATGAAACAACTCACAGCGCCTTTAATTTCGCATGTAAAACTGAAGATTGAACAGATTTCAGTGTGAGGGATCGGGTGTTCTGCGTTTGCTGGAGTGGAAAACCTCGGCCGCCCCATTTTCCCATGCCCTATGCCTCTTTAAAGCGACTTCTCAAAGAGGTATATGCATAGGAAAAAGGAACAGCGAGTGGAGTCAGACGGGAGCCGGGAAAACCTCGGAAGACTGAGACAAACAGAGACAGATCGACGTCAGTAAAACATTATTATAATGCTAACAAAAACAGAAAGATGTACAGAATCAGTCAGAAGTCTGGAGTGAGCTCTTAAAAATAAAGCTTTTGTCATATTTTTGGTTGAAACATGTTCTTTTTAAAATTGTTTAAAGTTTATTTAACATGCAGAAATTACATTAGAAAGAGAATAAAATCTAAATGAACTGTTTAAATAAAGTTAAAAAAAATAATCCATTGCATTTGGAACATTTTTTAAACATCTAAAGAACATTCTTCCATTATATAGAACATTAAGTGCTAAAAGTTCTTAATCAATTCGAGTAAAGAACCTTTATTTTCAATCTCAGTAGTAAACTCATAAGCAACATAAATACAATCCAAACTTTTGCCTATAGTTATGCATATACTCCCGCCCAATCATAAAGTTTACAGCACCGTTAAACATAGTTAAACTGTAAATATAATGAAGAAAGACTTGAGTGTGAGACTACAGAAGCGTGTCTTACCGGATCAGCGCCGCACGATCTCCTGCTGGAACACTCTTCCTCTGGGAATTTATTCCTTAGCTGAGACCTTGAAGATGTTTGAGGAAGACACAGTAACAGTTCCAGCCTCTCCTCCTCCTCCTCCTCCTCCTCTTCCTCCTGTAATCTCAGGCCGG
>JAULUF010000025.1:37062500-37112500 GCA_031834385.1 Semotilus atromaculatus | reverse complement strand
CATTACAAATAACATTAAAATGAATTATTATTATTATTATTATTATAATAAAAAAATATTATTAAGAATTTTTGCTCCTTTGCTCCTTACAGAACATTTATGCTGTGTTTTGGCATTTGAAGGGTTAAATGTAATTAATTTTTATGCAAATAAATATATAATTTCTTAAGCTTTGCTTTAAACAACATGCTTTAAAAAAAGCCATGAAGCCACAGTTTTCATGCAACTAAAAAATAATGTAAAGATAAACTGAGACCATTTGATGAGTTGATGAATCTGAAAACTATAGTTTCATGCTTTTCTTTAATCACTTGATACATTCTCAAATCAACATTTTATTTATTTGTATTTATTTGCTATATGCAATATTTGAGCTGATTTAGTGATACTGACTCTCACGGGTCTCTTAAAAGTGCGTATCTATACCACGAATTTAATTTCTCGTGCCATTAATAAGCTAAAAATTGTTTTCGCGTGCACATGATGGCGTGTAATACACACGCACTCCACACCCTAATCCTACCCAAGGGTTTAGCATATGCACGCAAAAAAAAAATTTGGAGTATAAATGGTACGAGAAATTAAATTCGTGGTATAGAAACGCAGTTTCATGAGATCGTGTCTGGACAGAAGCTGTTGAGCCTCGAGTCGACTCTGTTTAGTCTACGATTATCTCGGTTCCTCAAGGCCGTGTTCCTGTCAGGCATTTCGGCTCTTAAAAACATGTTTGTGAAAATGCCTCTGTTTCTGAGCTCAACAGCACGAGGTGTGTGTTTAGTGAAATGTGTTTTATTTGAGGGCTTGTTTCTGCACAGATCTGCAGCGTTGCGGTGTCTTATAATGTTGGCAGGCGTTTGGGAGAATGATTCGACTAAAAGCTTTGCCCTCTCAATGATTCATCGGCGTTCTGCTCCAGATACACATCGAGAACCATCAAACATTCATCAAGCTTCATTAAACACTCACGCGTTCACCTTCATATGCGGAGGACTGGCTCACAATTACACAGAAGCAAAGAGAAAACACACTCCATAAACCTTCATTAGGAAATTCAGTCTCATCAGTTTCTGAAGCAGAACTGTTACAAAAGTCACATTTTCTAGTAACATTCAGACACTCGTGAGTTACTTTATAACAGGTTTGTGGAGTTTTGCATCATGAGGTCATGCAGAAATAATCTCTTCTCAAAGTAAAGTCAGAGTTCTCATTAGTTTCTATATTCAGAGTCTGATAGAGACATATTCATCTCATTAATAGAGGTTATTCCTGTATCGACTGCTGACATCTCCATCATTAATGCAAAATAGGATAGAGTTCATTTAAGACATGTTGTCTGTGGGGTAAGTTGTCACAGCGAAAACACAGTTCAGTCTGAGCTTCATTTTATAGTGACTTGCATTAATTTATGGTGGTGTCATATTTTATTGTGCTCAAGTTGTCCAAAAGATATTACAAACATATGATCATACAATTTATTTATTAAACAAACAAACAAAAACAAAAAACTATATATATACAGAATTCACACACAGACAAGACACTGTAACAAAATATAAGCACAGCCAGAGAAAATATGAATTTGTGTAACTGGACTTTTGACTGTAAATCATATCAATACTGAGATATAGACCTAGACTATTTTCCCATGTGATATTACAAATATGCAATACTTTTTTATTATTATTATTTGACGTTTTTGTAATTTTTATATGGTATAAATATTTAAATAATCTGGGCAGAAAAGAAAAAAAAGAAAAAACGAGATATAGATCTGATAGCATCCCCATGTGTTTCAATCATCAAGAGTCACAGATGAAGAGGAAGATGAAGATGAAGAGTCCCAGGACTCGCGTAACAGCCAATCAGCACACAGCAGTGGGAGACCTGACAGAACTGGGCCACTGTCTGTGTGTGTGTGTGTGTGTGTGTGTGCGTGCAATGCGTGCTCATGTTTATATTACATTGTGAGGACCAAATGTCCCTACAAAGATAGCAATATCTGAAATCCTTGTCCTTGTGGGGTAATTTTTTGGTCCCCGTGAGGATGAGGAAAACAGCGTATAAATCCTAATGAGTGATGTTTTTTGGAAATGTAAAAATGCAGAACGTTTTGTGTGATGGGTAGGTTTAGGGATATTGGCAGTGTAAGGGGAGAGAAAATACAGTTTGTACAGTATAAAAATCATTACGTCTATGTGTGTGTGCGTGCGTGCGCGCGCGCGCGTGTGTGTGCGTGCGTGCGTGCGTGTGCGTGCGTGCGTGTGTGCGTGCGTGCGTGCGTGCGTGCGTGCGTGTGTGTGTGTGTGTGTGTGTGTGTGAGAGAATCAGTCCTACAGTAAAACACATGACAACCAACAGGCCACTTGACAAAAGAGAGTCTGTAAAGATTCACAATGACATGATTCCTGATGTTTTCATTACATCAGTAATAGATGTTTTTGACAAGTTTCATGAGATTCACCCTAATTGGAAGAAATTATAATAAAAAAAGCTTATTTTTAGCTTATTTTACATGCATACTTGTTCTGATGAATGACATGCAGAAGATTATATGTGCAGATGTTTCTGGTGCAGGATCATGTTCTTCTTCATTATTACACGTCATCACGCGTTCTCTAAACTGGCTGTGATGATGTCATCACGCGTTCTCTAAACTGGCTGTGATGATGTCATCACGCGTTCTCTAATCTGGCTGTGATGATGTCATCACGCGTTCTCTTAACTGGCTGTGATGATGTCATCACGCGTTCTCTAAACTGGCTGTGATGATGTCATCACGCGTTCTCTAAACTGGCTGTGATGATGTCATCACGCGTTCTCTAAACTGGCTGTGATGATGTCATCACGCGTTCTCTAAACTGGCTGTGATGATGTCATCACGCGTTCTCTTAACTGGCTGTGATGATGGCATCACGCGTTCTCTAAACTGGCTGTGATGATGTCATCACGCATTCTCTAATCTGGCTGTGATGATGTCATCACGCGTTCTCTTAACTGGCTGTGATGATGGCATCACGCGTTCTCTAAACTGGCTGTGATGATGTCATCACGCATTCTCTAATCTGGCTGTGATGATGTCATCACGCGTTCTCTTAACTGGCTGTGATGATGTCATCACGCGTTCTCTAAACTGGCTGTGATGATGTCATCACGCGTTCTCTAAACTGGCTGTGATGATGTCATCACGCGTTCTCTAAACTGGCTGTGATGATGTCATCGCGCGTTCTCTAAACTGGCTGTGATGATGTCATCACGCATTCTCTAAACTGGCTGTGATGATGTCATCACGCATTCTCTAAACTGGCTGTGATGATGTCATCACGCGTTCTCTTAACTGGCTGTGATGATGTCATCACGCGTTCTCTAAACTGGCTGTGATGATGGCATCACGCGTTCTCTAAACTGGCTGTGATGATGTCATCACACGTTCTCTAAACTGGCTGTGATGATGTCATCACGCGATCTTAACTGGCTGTGATGATGGCATCACGCGTTCTCTAAACTGGCTGTGATGATGTCATCACACGTTCTCTAAACTGGCTGTGATGATGTCATCACGCGTTCTCTAATCTGGGTGTGATGATGTCATCACGCGTTCTCTAAACTGGCTGTGATGATGTCATCACGCATTCTCTAAACTGGCTGTGATGATGTCATCACGCGTTCTCTTAACTGGCTGTGATGATGTCATCACGCGTTCTCTAAACTGGCTGTGATGATGTCATCACGCGTTCTCTAAACTGGCTGTGATGATGTCATCACGCGTTCTCTAATCTGGGTGTGATGATGTCATCACGCGTTCTCTTAACTGGCTGTGATGATGTCATCACGCGTTCTCTTAACTGGCTGTGATGATGTCATCACGCGTTCTCTTAACTGGCTGTGATGATGGCATCACGCATTCTCTAAACTGGCTGTGATGATGTCATCACGCATTCTCTAAACTGGCTGTGATGATGTCATCACGCATTCTCTAAACTGGCTGTGATGATGTCATCACGCATTCTCTAAACTGGCTGTGATGATGTCATCACGCATTCTCTAAACTGGCTGTGATGATGTCATCACGCATTCTCTAAACTGGCTGTGATGATGTCATCACGCATTCTCTAAACTGGCTGTGATGATGTCATCACGCATTCTCTAAACTGGCTGTGATGATGTCATCACGCATTCTCTTAACTGCTGCTTCTGAAATCCAGCATTTCAGGATCTCATGAATGCCATCAAGAACAAGTCTGAATCAAATTTCACTCAAAATCAAAAGTAAAAATAAAAAAAGATGCATAGAGAAAATAAAGCCATTACAGTTCTCATTTTTTTCTATTGCAATGTGAATATATTTGAATTTTTAAGAACAATTGCTAGTGTTTGTTTCTGCGGATTTCTGCAAACTCGTACAAGGCTTCATTTTCTTTGAGAAAAATGCTGTTTCTTATTCTTTAGATTTTAGGGTGAAATATATTGCCAATGATTCACATTGAGAGTTTCTACATGATTTTCTGCCAGTGGAAATCATTCAGACAATCAGATCCTCACGTGGCTTGTTTCTCTCTCTCTCCCCCCCCCCCCCCCTTCTCTCTCTCCCCCCCCCCCTTCTCTCTCTCTCCCCCCCCCCTTCTCTCTCCCCCCCCCTCTCTCTCCCCCCCCCCCTCTCTCTCTCTCCCCCCCCCTCTCTCTCTCCCCCCCCCCTCTCTCTCTCCCCCCCCTCTCTCTCTCCCCCCCCCCTCTCTCTCCCCCCCCCCCTCTCTCTCCCCCCCCCCTCTCTCTCTCCCCCCCCCCTCTCTCTCTCCCCCCCCCTCTCTCTCCCCCCCCCCTCTCTCTCTCTCCCCCCCCCTCTCTCTCTCCCCCCCCCCCTCTCTCTCTCCCCCTCTCCCCCCCCCCTCTCTCTCTCTCCCCCTCCCCCCCCCTCTCCCCCCCCTCTCTCTCTCTCCCCCCCCCCCTCTCTCTCTCTCTCAAAAAAAATTTCAAAGGGGCTTTATTGGCATGAAAGTTTTTGAAACAATGTTTCCAAAGCATACAAAATATACAAATAAAATATATATATTATATATATATAAACATTTAACACAATGTTTGGATATATTTGTGTGTGTGTGTGTGTGTGTGTGTGTGTGTGTGTGTGTGACTCTCTCTCTCTCTCTCTCTCTCTCTCTCTCTCTCTCTCTCTCTCTCTCTCTCTCTCTCTCTCTCTCGCGCCTGCAGGTACAGCACAAACCTCTAAACCTGTCAGGCCTTGTCAAAGACATTTCAATTTGAGGTTCTCCCTCAGGTCCTGGACTGAATTACCACTTCAAAGTCAGTGTGGATCCGGGCGTCCCCGTGAGCCGGGCCCCGGGACTATGCGCTCATCAGATAATGAACAACATATTTAGCATATTAATTATTATATTTTTGTGGAGTCAAGCTTTTTTAGCTCTATAATTTGAGGAACGGGAGGAAGCTGTAAACGAGTGCAGAAACGATGCCTGTCAATCACTGTCGAGAGACTGACAGGTTCAAGAATAGACTGATGATAATATAGTCGCAGAAAACCTTTTCTAATCCGTCTGTGTCAGGAACATTATTGTAACATCAGCCATTCGTTTTTTTTCTTGCTAAGGAATAATAGAGTGAATGATTAATGCACTACTATTGCATTCATTATGTGCAGTGATGTACAGTATTTGAGTGAATGTAATTATTTTCTGCACTTATGTATCTTTTTGGCTACTTTGTAGTTTTACTGAGTATCAAATATATTAGCACTTTTTCTGCAGCCGTTTATTTCTGCTATAAAGAAGTGATATTGCCGTCTGAGGGCATTACGGGACTGTATCGTGTGTTTTTACGGAGATGAGGTCGAAAGCGCGTCCAGTGCAAGAAGACTTTGATTATTACATTTTACTTAACATTATTTTATTTATCCACTATACTGATGATGCCTTTTGAAGGATATTGGTTTACTAATGGCCTTTTTGAGCACTTGAGCTTAACTGAGAATTGAGAGTTTGTAGACGTTTAAAAGGTTAGTTCACAAAAATAAATGAAAATTAACCCATGATGCACTTTTATGATGGACAGATGCACTTTTATGATGGACAGATGCACTTTTATGATGGACAAATGGACTTTTATGATGGACAGATGCACTTTTATGATGGACAGATGAACTTTTATGATGGACAGATGGACTTTTAAGATGGACAGATGGACTTTTATGATGGATAGATGCACTTTTATGATGGACAGATGCACTTTTATGATGGACAAATGGACTTTTATGATGGACAGATGCACTTTTATGATGGACAGATGAACTTTTATGATGGACAGATGGACTTTTAAGATGGACAGATGCACTTTTATGATGGACAGATGCACTTTTATGATGGACAGATGGACTTTTATGATGGATAGATGCACTTTTATGATGGACAGATGCACTTTTATGATGGACAGATGCACTTTTATGATGGACAAATGGACTTTTATGATGGACAGATGCACTTTTATGATGGACAGATGCACTTTTATGATGGACAAATGGACTTTTATGATGGACAAATGGACTTTTATGATGGACAGATGCACTTTTATGATGGACAGATGGACTTTTATGATGGACAGATGCACTTTTATGATGGACAGATGCACTTTTATGATGGACAAATGGACTTTTATGATGGACAGATGCACTTTTATGATGGACAGATGCACTTTTATGATGGACAGATGAACTTTTATGATGGACAGATGGACTTTTATGATGGATAGATGCACTTTTATGATGGACAGATTCACTTTTATGATGGACAGATGCACTTTTATGATGGACAAATGGACTTTTATGATGGACAGATGCACTTTTATGATGGACAGATGAACTTTTATGATGGACAGATGGACTTTTATGATGGACAGATGGACTTTTATGATGGATAGATGCACTTTTATGATGGACAGATGCACTTTTATGATGGACAGATGGACTTTTATGATGGATAGATGCACTTTTATGATGGACAGATTCACTTTTATGATGGATAGATGCACTTTTATGATGGACAGATGCACTTTTATGATGGACAGATGGACTTTTATGATGGATAGATGCACTTTTATGATGGACAGATGAACTTTTATGATGGACAGATGGACTTTTATGATGGATAGATGCACTTTTATGATGGACAGATGGACTTTTATGATGGATAGATGCACTTTTATGATGGACAGATGCACTTTTATGATGGACAGATGGACTTTTATGATGGATAGATGCACTTTTATGATGGACAGATGCACTTTTATGATGGACAAATGGAGTTTTATGATGGACAGATGCACTTTTATGATGGACAGATGCACTTTTATGATGGACAAATGGACTTTTATGATGGACAGATGCACTTTTATGATGGATAGATGAACTTTTATGATGGACAGATGAACTTTTATGATGGACAGATACACTTTTATGATGGACAGATGGACTTTTATGATGGATAGATGCACTTTTATGATGGACAGATGGACTTTTATGATGGATAGATGCACTTTTATGATGGACAGATGGACTTTTATGATGGACAGATGCACTTTTATGATGATAGATGGACTTTTATGATGGACAGATGCACTTTTATGATGATAGATGCACTTTTATGATGGACAGATGCACTTTTATGATGGACAGATGCACTTTTATGATGGACAGATGGACTTTTATGATGGATAGATGCACTTTTATGATGGACAGATGCACTTTTATGATGGACAGATGCACTTTTATGATGATAGATGCACTATTATGATGGATAGATGCACTTTTATGATGGATAGATGCACTTTTATGATGGATAGATGCACTTCTATGATGGACAGATGCACTTTTATGATGGACAGATGGACTTTGATGGACTTCAAATCAAAAACAGCAATTCACTGCCATTATAAAGCTTGGAAGAGCCAGGACATTGTTCTAATATAACAGATTGTATTCGTCTGAAAGAAAAAAGTCCTATACTCCTAGATGGCTTCATGGTGAGTAAATCATGAGCTATTAATTATTATTATTATTATTAATTTATACAGTATTTATTAATCTTTGTTAATGTTAGTTCATAAAATTACACAACTGCTCATTTTTAGTCCAGCTCAGGTGCATTAAATAATATTATGATACTTTTGATTTTAATAATGTATTAGCAAATGTTTAAATTAACATTAAGATTAATAAATGCTTTAGTAAACATGTCAAATACTGAGTTCACTAACGTTGGAAGTTGCAGAGCCTCAGACTGAGAGAGATGCGTTTACTGATAATATAATGAAACACAGAAAGGTAATGCGATGAACAAAGTCTGTCAGGAATTACAGCGTATTCATGCGGATTACTTTCATTAAGATCAGAAACCAGTTAAACCCTCTTGACAGCAATTATGAATCAATTAATAAGGAACTATTGTGTTTCTCAGTTCATCCCGCACAATCCACAGAACATCCCATATTAAACACGACACGACATGCAGGTTTGATCTCCACTAATTACAGCTACAATTAAAGATCAAACGTTAATGAATAAAATATTCAAGACTCGCACTGCATTCAGCCAGGCCTTGTTCCTTCAGTTTCCCTTTATTTCATTGTTTCTGTGTTGGAAGCAATATTTGATTGTTTTCTAAATCATTTCCTCTGTTTAAAGTGTAATTTTGCAGATCTTCAACCCGTTTGTAATGTTACAGTATCAGTGTGGGCTTCATCTGTAGGCCTGAGTGGACAATGGTTTTACTCGCTCTCTGGACAGAGAAATTCAGGCTTACCTTTAAAGGAACACTCCACTTTTTTGGAAAAAATGTTGGTGTGTGTTGGAGTGTGTTGGTGTGTGTTGGAGTGTGTTGCTTTGTGTTGCTGTGTGTTGGTGTGTGTTGGTGTGTGTTGGAGTGTGTTGGAGTGTGTTGCTGTGTGTCGGAGTGTGTTGGAGTGTGTTGGTGTGTGTTGGAGTGTGTTGCTGTGTGTCGGAGTGTGTTGCTGTGTGTCGGAGTGTGTTGCTGTGTGTCGGAGAGTGTTGCTGTGTGTCGGAGTGTGTTGCTGTGTGTCGGAGTGTGTTGCTGTGTGTCGGAGAATGTTGCTGTGTGTCGGAGTGTGTTGCTGTGTGTTGGAGTGTGTTGGTGTGTGTTGGAGTGTGTTGGAGTGTGTTGGAGTGTGTTCGTGTGTGTTGGAGTGTGTTGGTATATGCTTGAGTGTGTTGGTGTGTGTTGGAGAGTGTTGGTGTCTATTGGTGTGTGTTGGTGTGTGTTATAGTGTGTTGCTGTGTGTTGGTGTGTGTTGGAGTGTGTTGGTGTGTGTTGGAGTGTGTTGGTGTGTGTTGGAGTGTGTTGGAGTGTGTTGCTGTGTGTCGGAGTGTGTTCGTGTGTGTTGGAGTGTGTTCGTGTGTGTTGGAGTGTGTTGGTATATGCTTGAGTGTGTTGGTGTGTGTTGGAGAGTGTTGGTGTCTATTGGTGTGTGTTGGTGTGTGTTATAGTGTGTTGCTGTGTGTTGGTGTGTGTTGGAGTGTGTTGGTGTGTGTTGGAGTGTGTTGGTGTGTGTTGGTGTGTGTTGGAGTGTGTTGGTGTGTGTTGGAGTGTGTTGGTGTGTGTTGGTGTGTGTTGGTGTGTGTTGGAGTGTGTATTGGTATATGCTTGAGTGTGTTGGAGTGTGTTGGAGAGTGTTGGTGTGTGTTGGTGTGTGTTGGTGTGTGTTATAGTGTGTTGGTGTGTGTTGGAGAGTGTTGGTGTGTATTGGTGTGTGTTATAGTGTGTTGCTGTGTGTTGGTGTGTGTTGGTATACGCTTGAGTGTGTTGGAGTGTGTTGCTTTGTGTTGCTGTGTGTTGGAGTGTGTTGGTGTGTGTCGGAGTGTGTTGGAGTGTGTTGGAGTGTGTTGCTGTGTGTCGGAGTGTGTTGCTGTGTGTCGGAGTGTGTTGCTGTGTGTCGGAGTGTGTTGTTGTGTGTTGGAGTGTGTTGGTGTGTGTTGGAGT
Organism: Semotilus atromaculatus; assembly: GCA_031834385.1. NCBI lineage: Eukaryota > Metazoa > Chordata > Actinopteri > Cypriniformes > Leuciscidae > Semotilus > Semotilus atromaculatus. The sequence goes on along the minus strand of JAULUF010000025.1, from coordinate 37,102,502 downwards.
GTGTTGCTGTGTGTCGGAGTGTGTTGGTGTGTGTTGGAGTGTGTTGCTGTGTGTCGGAGTGTGTTGGTGTGTGTTGGAGTGTGTTGCTGTGTGTCGGAGTGTGTTGGTGTGTGTTGGAGTGTGTTGCTGTGTGTCGGAGTGTGTTGGTGTGTGTTGGAGTGTGTTGCTGTGTGTCGGAGTGTGTTGGTGTGTGTTGGAGTGTGTTGCTGTGTGTCGGAGTGTGTTGGTGTGTGTTGGAGTGTGTTGCTGTGTGTCGGAGTGTGTTGCTGTGTGTCGGAGTGTGTTGGTGTGTGTTGGAGTGTGTTGCTGTGTGTCGGAGTGTGTTGGTGTGTGTTGGAGTGTGTTGGTGTGTGTTGGAGTGTGTTGCTGTGTGTCGGAGTGTGTTGGTGTGTGTCGGAGAATGTTGCTGTGTGTCGGAGTGTGTTGCTGTGTGTCGGAGTGTGTTGGTGTGTGTTGGAGTGTGTTGCTGTGTGTCTGAGTGTGTTGGTGTGTGTCGGAGAATGTTGCTGTGTGTCGGAGTGTGTTGCTGTGTGTCGGAGTGTGTTGGTGTGTGTTGGAGTGTGTTGCTGTGTGTCGGAGTGTGTTGGTGTGTGTCGGAGAATGTTGCTGTGTGTCGGAGTGTTTTGCTGTGTGTCGGAGTGTGTTGCTGTGTGTCGGAGTGTGTTGGTGTGTGTTGGAGTGTGTTGCTGTGTGTCGGAGTGTGTTGGTGTGTGTTGGAGTGTGTTGCTGTGTGTCGGAGTGTGTTGGTGTGTGTTGGAGTGTGTTGCTGTGTGTCGGAGTGTGTTGCTGTGTGTCGGAGTGTGTTGGTGTGTGTTGGAGTGTGTTGCTGTGTGTCGGAGTGTGTTGGTGTGTGTTGGAGTGTGTTGGTGTGTGTTGGAGTGTGTTGCTGTGTGTCGGAGTGTGTTGGTGTGTGTCGGAGTGTGTTGCTGTGTGTCGGAGTGTGTTGGTGTGTGTTGGAGTGTGTTGCTGTGTGTCGGAGTGTGTTGGTGTGTGTTGGAGTGTGTTGGTGTGTGTTGGAGTGTGTTGCTGTGTGTCGGAGTGTGTTGGTGTGTGTCGGAGACTGTTGCTGTGTGTCGGAGTGTGTTGCTGTGTGTCGGAGTGTGTTGGTGTGTGTTGGAGTGTGTTGCTGTGTGTCGGAGTGTGTTGGTGTGTGTCGGAGAATGTTGCTGTGTGTCGGAGTGTGTTGCTGTGTGTCGGAGTGTGTTGGTGTGTTGGAGAATGTTGCTGTGTGTCGGAGAATGTTGCTGTGTGTCGGAGTGTGTTGGTGTGTGTTGGAGTGTGTTGCTGTGTGTCGGAGTGTGTTGCTGTGTGTCGGAGAATGTTACTGTGTGTCGGAGTGTGTTGCTGTGTGTCGGAGTGTGTTGCTGTGTGTCGGAGTGTGTTGCTGTGTGTCGGAGTGTGTTGGTGTGTCGGAGTGTGTTGCTGTGTGTCGGAGTGTGTTGCTGTGTGCCAGTGAACAGTGGTGCGGTGCGCAGGTGAGCGTCTCTCTCAGGGTCACAGCGACTCCCACACTGATGATAACAGCGTAATCAAAGTGTATCTTCCAGCGCTGGGAAATCCTGTGGGAGAGAGTGAGAGAATGAAAGAATGAGTGTGTGTGTGTGTGTGTGTGTGTGTGAAGGTCAGGTGATGGATGATGGACGAGAGGTAACAGAGGTCACCGTGTGTGATTGTCGAGACGCTCGACCGGATGCGTGTGTGTGTGTGTGTGTGTACTCAACGCTAACGAACAGAAGTTTCCTGATGGTGAATCTCGGCGCTGGGGAATGTGGGAGTCGACGGACAGCTTTGGGGAAGTTGAATAATGTGTACTTTGTCAAAGACCATTTACTGTAAAATACTGAAGGAGATTAAAGCGGTGAAACTGTAAAACTAATACATGTTCCTTCTTCAGAAATCTTCATGTTGATTTAAAACGTACAACAGAATACATCAAATACACCTTTCTTTCTTTCTTTCTTTCTTTCTTTTTTACTTTCTTTCTTTCTTTCTTTCTTTCTTTTTACTCTTTCTTTCTTTCTTTCTTTCTTTCTTTTTCACTTTCTTTCTTTGTTTTTTCCTCTCTTTCTTTCTTTCTTTCTTTCTTTCTTTCTTTATATTTTACTTTCTTTCTTTTTTTCCTCTCTTTCTTTCTTTCTTTCTTTCTTTCTGTCTTTCTTTCTTTCTTTATATTTTACTTTCTTTCTTTCTTTCTTTCTTTTTTACTTTCTTTCTTTCTTTCTTTTTTACTCTCTTTCTTTCTTTCTTTCTTTCTTTCTTTCTTTATATTTTCCTTTCTTTCTTTCTTTCTTTCTTTTTTTCCTCTCTTTCTTTCTTTCTTTCTTTCTTTCTTTCTTTATATTTTACTTTCTTTCTTTATTTTTTCCTCTCTTTCTTTCTTTCTTTCTTTAATAATGAAACTACACTAAAGACTACAAAAGACTAAATCAAAAGACTTCTTTGAAACATATATATATATATATATATACAGTACCGGTTAAAAGTTTGGAAACATTATTATTTTTATTGTTTTTGAAAGAAGTCTCTAATGCTCACCAAGGCTGCATTTATTTGATCAAAAATACAGAGAAAAACAGTATCATTGTGAAATATTATTACAATTTAAAATAATGGTTTTCTTTCAAATATAATTTATTCCTGTGATCAAAGCTGAATGTTCATCATCATTACTCCAGTCTTCAGTGTCACATGATCCTTCAGAAATCAGGATAATATGATGATTTATTATCAATGTTGGAAACAGTTGTGCTGCTTAATATATATATAAATCATCATATTAGAATGATACAATAAAATATATAGTAAATATTTTGTAATATTATAGCTGTTAATATATGTTCATATATGTGCATATGCACATGGATATATTAGCTAACAGCTATAATATTTCCAAATATTTACTATATATTTTTATCAAGTACATGCAGCTTTAGTGAGCAAAAGACTTATAAAAATATTTTTTTAAATATTACAAACTGTAATATCTTAAAATTCAGATATTTTTAGGTGTGATTTAAGTGTCTAAATATGTTTTAGGGTTGTAGTATTGAAATATCACATATAAACCTCAAGTTAAGGAGCTCCCAGTTTAAATCTGTTAATAATAGCATGAAAATGAGAGCATAATGCTTGAGCAGCTTTTAAAAGGCTGGAGTGATGAAATAATTCCCGGGTCAGAATGACCAACAGAAACACTCGTGTGTGAAACAGCCATTGTCCAACAAACAACAGAAATGAACAAATGTTCAGACATAAAGACTACGCGCACACACACACACACACACACACACACACACATGTCTGGTTCGCTATCTTTGTGGGGACTCTCCATAGGCGTAATGGTTTTTATACTGTACAAACTGTATAATCTGTCCCCTTACACTGCCCCTGTCCCTAAACCTACCCATCACAGGAGACATTCTGCATTTTTACATTTTCAAAAAACATCACTTAGTGTGATTTATACGCTGTTCTCCTCATGGGGACCGCTGGCTGGTCCCCACAATGTAGGTGATTTCAGGTTTTACTATACTTGTGGGGACATTTGGTCCCCACAATGTAATATAAACACGAGCACACACACACACACACACACACACACACACACACACACACACACACACACACACACACACACACACAGAGGTTTGTTTTTGTGATTTATGAGGACATTCCATAGGCGTAATGGTTTTTATACTGTACAAACTGTATATTCTATCCCCTTACACACACACACACTGCCCCTGTCCCTAAACCTACCCATCACAGGAGACATGCTGCATTTTTACATGTTTTTATGTTTTTTAAGCTATTTGAAATATGAGGACTCATGCAATGTTCTCATAAGTCACGTGTAAGTTGTAATACCAGTGTAATATGCATGTCATTATACACATTTGTGTCCTCATATATCACAAAAACAAACACACACACACACACACAGAGAGAGAGAGAGAGAGAGAGAGAGAGAGAACAGGTACCAGTGAAGCATTGAGATTTGAAGGTCACTCTTCATTGAAGGTCATTATTTGGTTTGTCTAAAGGGGGGGGGGGGGGCATCAGAGCCTGTTTAAAACACTGAGTGGAGATGACAGCTGAAGGAGGCATGAACACACACACACTCACAAACACACACTCACTCTCTCTCTCTCTCTCTCTCTCTCTCTCTCACACACACACACACACACACAGTGACAGGAGGCATGAACACACACACACACACACTGTCTCTCTCTCTCTCTCTCTCTCACACACACACACACACACACACACACACAGGAGGCATGAACACACACTGATCATCTCAGTCATCTGTCCTCACATGTGAATGGTGACTCAGAGGACGTTTACAGTAAAACACACTTCTGCTCTACATTTCTCTCCTTATACTTGTGACAAAAGACGGATGAATAGAGACAGACACTCTTTAGTTTAAAGTGAATACTGGTTCACTGAAGCGTGTTTCTGACAGTGGTCACAGTATCGGTCAGCTGGACACTGAGCGCCTCCTGCTGGCGGCTTCATCACCGATCCAATGCAAAGAAGTGTTTACAGTATGCATATTGGTCAAATCATATATGTGCATGAAACGACGGGTCAATAGTCAGCGGTTTTACAAATATTACACATTTACAAAAAAATGCAGGGTTGTTTTAACCCAAATTTGGGTCAAATACGGCCAAACCCAACCGTTGGGTTAAAAAATGTAATGTAAAAATATAACCCAGTTGTTTGGCCGTATTTGACCCAAACTTGTAAACCTAGAGATGGTTGTGAAAATCCCAGTAGATCAGCAGTTTCTGAAACACAGCCATGCCATGTTCACAGTCACTTAAATCCCTTTCTTCCTCATTCTGACGCTCAGTTTTGTTTTATTTATTTACACTGTATATGCTTTTAAGAAATAGTAAGCAGTGCAGAAGCACTGGATTGGGAACACATCCCAGTTCTTCATATGTGTTTCCCAGCTCCAGTCTGAGCAGGTGTTGCCATAGTGATCAGAGGAACATCACACACACACACACACACACACACACACACACACACACACACACACACTCATTCTTTCCTTCACTGCAGCTCAGAGATCAGAACACACTCTGCAATACATCACTCTCAGTTAAAACATCAAAACACAGACATTTGCATAAGCAAAATTGCAAAAGATAGATTCTGAGAGATTTATGCTTGAGAGTAAAAAAATCTGCATATACAAGGAAAAACATATTTTCCTGAAAACTAGTCTTAATGGGTGAATCTCACAAGACATGTCTATATATCAGCACAACTACAAGAAATTATAGTTCCAGAAAGAAAACAAAGCATACTTTCCTTTGCATTGTTTGACATTATAGGATAAAGTAAAGGCCAAATATATATATATATATATATATATATATATATATTATCATGATGTATAAATGCTTTACTTATTAATTTAATCAAGTTATCAGCAGACTTTTTTTTTCTTTTTGACATTATTTTGATGACAATCAAGAACATTTCCATGCAGAATTCTCATTATTTTAATGCAGTATTAGCCTATTTTGTTGTGTAATCCAGTCAAATAAAATCATGCAATGATTAATTAATGCCAAAAATACTATCAATAAAAAAGGCCTTTGGGTTTGTCCAGATTTGACCCAAAATTGGGTTAAAACAACCCAGCATTTTTAGAGTGTGTATAAATACATGAATTAATAATTTGATCAGGTTATCATCAGATTAGCAATATGCATATTTTAATGTATAAACAAACTAGTTTTTATCTTCTTTTTTTTTTTGCAAATGATTTAGAATGGTCAATTTGATTTAGTGTGATCAAAATAAAAACTTTCCGGTCTTAATAGACTGCAGTGAATATGACTGGACGTGTTTTTGAGCCTGATATTTTACAGCACATTAATCTGGTTTGAGAGGTGTTGAGATGTCTTTACTGGACGACTAGTGTTAGTCAGACAGCTTCGATCATCACAGCTGTATAATATAACGCCTGTATGTTTATGAACGCACGCCTCATTAACACGTCAACATAAGTGCATCTCTTCAGCCTGAGAAACATCTGGTCTCGCAGAAACTCAGCTTCTCATGCACGGATTCAATGACAGAATCTGCTTTCAGAAGCTAACTGAGACTTTCTCAATCGACTGAAGGCCACTGCTTCCCTCAGCACTGAAACAATATTCACCCTCCCGTCTTTGTTTCCTTTTAATTGACTTTTTAACAAGGTAACGAAGCGGCGAGGCAGATAGTGGATGAATGGAAGCATCCTCTACTTTATCACTCTGTCTGAGAGAGCAGAGACATTCATTAACTCACTTATTGTGTTTCTGTAGAGGGAAAACAATGCATCTGAAGCGCGCATGAGTGGAACCACACATGGATCCTGAAGAAATGAGAGGAAAACTCAGATTGGCATTGATTCAGTGCAGCATGCTTTTATTTCCTTATAGTAGATGTGTCTGCCCTTATATATGTGTGCAAGCATGCATTGATTTACTGCTGCAGTCTGAATCTCAGAGCATTAGATGCTAAATCAAAGTGCCAGGAATTGTAAATTAAGATGCACAAACATATATTACAAGCAAAACATCTTACGAGAACAAATTGTAAGGTTTAAGCCAGCTAACAAATATATGTTCTCAGATATTTTTGAATGTTATCTGAACGTTCTAAAAACGTTTTTATTGGTTATGCAAACGTTAATCCCTTAACTGTCCCGTTTTCCCCCGCATAGAAATTCAAATCACTATCCATTCAAATTTAAATGGTTGTAATTTAAGAATGCTTTGGAATATACATATGTTCTAAAATAGCAAGAAAATCAAAGCAAGAAATCTGAACAAGTTGTGTTCCAATTTTTAGGTTGATATCTCATTAAATGAGCTTTCAGTAATATGTTGTTTAAAGGGTCACTCCACCGATTTTGACATGAATGTGTATTGAAAGTGGGTAATATGTGTAGTAGAATAGTAGCAGAAATGTTTAATTTTGTTCCTTCCTGTCCAATAAAATGCCGAAAATTACTTTTTAGTGCTTGTGGATTATAGACAACAATCCCCATAGTGCATTGCAATGCTCAGCTCCACAGGCCACTCCCACTACTCCGCAAAATGAAAATGAAAATAAACTTAATTTACAGATAGACGACCATTGGACCCTGTAGGCTTTGGCTGGCGTTTCCAGTTGACCTTAGGGATTCGAAAGTAGGTCTCCAGGACGCCGCTCTCGATATGTGGTGCGAAACTCGGGTGATCAACCACACACACGTCCGTGTCATCCTCCGAATCTATAATTTCATACAGGAGAAATTCGCACCGCTGGAATTCGCGGCAGCAGACTGACTCTTCTTCTGTGTCCATTGGCGCACAGTGAGAGCACAGGCACCACCAATCTGTCCCAGCTCGAGGCATTGCGGGCTCCTCGTCCGCGGCAGGCAGATCGGCTGTGGTGGAAGCAGGTTCAGCCGCCTCCTGTTCCTCCATAGCCCTCAGCTGCTCGTCGCTGTACTCAGGCTCATAAAGGTAGCCACGAACATCTGTTTCTGCCATATTAAAATCCCAATCCTCCATAATGTATCCGTCTTCGTTTTCAGAACCTTCGGCGTCCATTTTTTCAAAAAGTTTCGCCACTGGCACTGATCTGTGATAGGTCTGTTAGCGCATTAGGTCCATACCCCAATGGGCGGGTTGGAAAGGGTGGGAACTAGTGCTTGTAGTCTTTACAGAAATCCCCCCCTCTTACACTTCCTCCCACAATGACGTAAAATGACGATTTTTGCGTCATTGTAGGCGGAAGTGAAAAAGGTAAATAGTGGATTTCTCTCGTCTCAGGGGACAATGAAAGATTTTTTCAGGACCATTCAATAGTATTACTGGGTTTCTAACAATGGAAAGCTTAATGCAAATGGGTGGAGTGTCCCTTTAAGTACCAAATGTTTCCACTAGTTGACATCCAAGCTCAATTACTGCCCATATACGGGCGCCTTCATTTCCATATGGTTCGAGTGATCTGATTAACCATATTTCCATAATTTTCATACAATGTATGAAGTAGACATTCCATTCAGAAGTAATATGGGCGGTTTGGCAGTATTTGATTGGAATACAACCTCTAATAAACGCATAAAAAACACCTAAATGTGCATAATATGCCCTAAATAGTAGGCTATTGACAATTACTAATGTCACATACTATTTAGGATGGATAGGATGCACATTGGGACGCAGCTCTAGTGTTAAAGGGTTTTCAGGTTTTCACAACACATCATCAATCCGGAAGTCGGCCATTTTGGAGGCACTGAACGTAAACAATGCCACTGAACTGAACGGACTCGCACATTTGGCTGATTGATTATTGCTGCTGAAAAATAGTCGAGTTTTGGTCTGTACTAATCGGTCACACCAGGAAAAACTTTTTTTTTTTTTTTTTTTTTGCATTGGCAATAGAGATGCTGTCTTATTGAAATTTTGCAGCATGGAAATGTGTATCCCCGCCGCGCTGGACTACTGCGTCTGGAGCCCGCGGCAGAACTGAGGAGGCTGGTATGTACAGCTTTTTTCTGCGCTCTTGTCTCCAAAATATGTTTCAAAAATGTCCGGCACTTTACAACAACTCTGCCTTGTACTGGCAGCGACTTTCAGCATGTTTCCTATAACAACGCCCGACGTTTACATTTCACGTGGCGTGAGAAAGTCCCATAAACCACGCGAAATCCGATCAGAGCGTTCCTGATATGTGATTTTAATAGGATTTCTAACCACATTATGGATGTAGCTTGAAACGAATTTCATGCGATTTTTTTTTTTTTTTTTTTGCTGTTCACGTTAGCTAATTCTGATCATATTTCAATCGGATATGAACACAAATCGGCTTTAGAGTGACAGTCTGAAAGTAGCCTATGTCGGGATAAGAAATAGAAGGAATTGCAGTGAGGGCTAGAGAGGCTAACGTTAGCTCGTTCGGATCTCTACCACATATTAACTTTAGTTTGTCAAAATGTCGCACTCTTTCCTGCTTACTAATTTCTTCTCTATAATGATTTAGCAGCTTCAGCGTGTTTTGTCCATGGTTTAGACATCATAAATTAGTGTAACAATGTGTTCAGTAGTGCATAAACAGAGCAACCCATGCTGTTGTTCACATCGAGCGCCTCCGGTATACCTGACCAAACCGTGGGGGCAAACACCTTTATCTTTTGAACTCTTGGCATGAAAACAAACTGAGGTTTCTACATGATTTTTCATGTCCATCACTATTTCAAAATAAAGGCCTGAGTATGGCAAGGCAAGGCTTTCAAATTATATAGTTTGTCTATATTTTTTTTAAGGTATTTTACTAACATTTTATTGTTTTAAATGTATAATGGCAAACTTAATGGTTACTTTTGAATTTCCTCTGAACGTTCTGAAACAAGTATAACATTTAAACATCGTTAGATGAACGTTCTTAATGTTTCCTGTGATAAAACAACAGATCTAGTGTTGAAAATCAAGGCAAAGGGCGTTGTGTCCCTGTGCTTCTAGTTAATGTGATGAATGCACTGAAGAAGAGCTTACACACTTACACACACACACACACACACACCTGCTAATTAATGCTTAGCTCTACAACAGCATCGATATAACGAGCTCGCTGAATCCTAAATAACACGACAGAATGGATTCAGCATCCCGAAGAAGAGTCTTATAGAGCCCAAGTATTGGAGGTCACTGCGTGTCAATGCATAGGCTATACTGGGTTTATTATATCACAACAATTCACTTTCTGCCTTTTATGATTCACATATATAGTTAGGAGGCTGTATTTGAACTGTATTGCTGCGCATTGAATTATTTATGCAGACGCAGTACTGTAGTTCTGACATTGCAGACAATAACAGCATATGAATGAACTGCTGAGTAAACGCATTGCTGAAGGTGTTCCTTCTAATAAACAGACCCAGACACAATCTCAGTGCATTTTAGTGCAATTTTGTGCGTTTAAACATGGTAAAATGTGCTCTCTAATGAAATGAATCAAAGTATGGATAAACAAACACAAAAGGGGATGAATGTCTGCGCAGGCTCAACACACAGAAGGAAACGGCCATTAAAAGAGCATGCATGCACACATAATCCATTATGATTGTGTGTAGAGTTAACAGAATTAAACAAATAGGTGTGAATTCATGCATGTGCAAAAGCGTCACGTTTACCCGCAAACCCAAGATATTCATCCTTCTCTCCTTCACTACAAATGAACTGACAGGATGAATTTAGCAACTCAAAGAAGAGATACGCATCAGATATCATCATCATAATCATCAGATCAATTACTGCGAGTGAAAAGCAGCCGACGGCAGAGACTCTGAGCATACGGTTACACTGGGAACGAGGGATGAGAGATTATAAAGATAGAGAGAAACAGAGATGGAGAGACAGATGGAGAGATAACGTCCGGATATCTGTTCTCTGACCTCCACATCTCTGAGGTGTCGCTGAATTATTTTCAGAGTGAATGTCAAACAGGCATGTTTCATTAAACCATCAAAAAATGCAAGAAATTATAGTTTCATAAAGAAAATGAAGCTCGAATCTTTTCTTTGAAACTTTTTCATGCACTATTCTCATTACTGTAATGCAGTGTTTTTATTCCTGTAGATCTACAACAATGCAATGATTAATTCTAGGATGAGTTAAAGCCTGAACAAAAATATTATGATGATGTATAAATACATTAATTAATAATTTTATGATATTATCATCAGATTTTTATTTTGCATTTAGACATTATTTTGATGACAATTAAGAACATTTCCATGTTTTTTTTTTTTTTGTACTGTATTCCAGTAAAAATACAATAATGCAATGATTAGATGCAGGATAAATTAAAATCAGAAAAATATTATCACGATGTATAAATACATTGACCAACAATTACATTGTTATCTTATCATCAGTTCTTTTGTACTTTATTCCAGAAAAATTCAATTAATGCAATGATTAATTATAGGATAAATTAAAGTCTGCAAAAAAAAGCATTTTGATAACAATTAAGAACATTTCCATGGAAATTATCATTAATGTAATGAGAATTTTGTTGCACTATATTCCAGTAAAAATACAATCATGCAATGATTAATTATAGGATAAATTAAAGCCAGATTTAATTGTTATCATCAGATTTTTATTTGTGTATTTTGACATTAATTTGATAGAAATTAAAAACATTTCCATGCAAAATTCTCATTATTTTAATGCAGTATTTTTTTTTACTATATTCCAGTAAAAATACAATAACAAAATGATTATTTATAGGATAATTTAAAGCCAGAATAAAATGATCAAATCATGAAATAATTGGTTATCATCAGATTAAAAATATGCATATCATGATGTATAAATACATTAGTTTTCATCTTTTTTGCATTAAACAAATAAGACTTAGAATGGTAAATGTGATTTTAGTGTGATCAAAATAAAATCTTACAAGACTGCAGTGAATTTGGACGTGTTTTTGAGCCTGATATTTTACATTAATCTGGTTTTAAAGGCGTCAAGATATCTTTACTGGACGACTAAAGTGTTTTGAGTGTGTATTCAGGCCGAGACCCACGTGAGCCAAACCTCACATCTGACATGTAAAATAACAGTTCATTTGTTCACAGGCATCGACTGAAACTGACACCACAATAATAGACATTAAACTTTCATATAATTTCTCTCTGTGTGCAACTTAGCGAACAATGTGTGTAGACTGACTTTCTCAGGAGACAAAGTGCTAAATAAATGCCTTAAACAATGCATTTGTTTGCAAACAAAATGAAACCTATGCATTTTTCAAAGATTAGATGCGTTTAACCTGAAACTGGTCATCAGTTCTTCAGAATATTAATCCAGTGCCTTGAAAACATGAGTTTAAAGATAAAAACCCGGTCTTCTTTTTTAAGGTTTTTTATCATTAACTAAAACTGAAATTATTTCTGCTAATTGAAATGAAGCTAAAATAAAATATAAATATTATTTGGAAATACTTCAAATAAACAGAAATTAGTAACGTTGAAGCATTAATAATATTATTAACTGGAAATAAATAATAATCTAAAAACAATATAGACAATTAATAATAATAATAATAATAATTTCCCCCAAAAACTCCCTTGGTGAGATAAAGGATAAATGCATTATTTTGGTTCTATTATTTGGGAATATATGCATTTGCTCCAGTTGTTTCACAGGATCAGATCTGAACACCAGTTCATTAAAAGTTATTTTTTCCTCTCAGATGTAAACGTTGGGCTGAACTCGAGCTCCGGCTCTCCGGATCACATCAAAACTCAGTCTTCTGCTGTGAGCCATGAAAAATAAATCAACAAACATGTTAATAATTAATGCAGACCAATGAAAAGCCCGTTCTGTGTTCAGCAAAAATGTGCTTGTAAGAATTTTAAAGCCCCAAAGACTGAAGGAGAAAACGATAGAAAACAGAAGAAAGCGAACGACAGATCTCTGATCTTTCTAATGAACAGCACTAATGTGAACAGGTCAGACACAGGTCCTCATTAAAACAGCGCAGAATAAAACACAAAACATGATCAATAATACGAGGAAAAGACCGTCTGTGCATATTCCTCATCTTTATACACACGACTTAAATAATTATTGTCTGAGACTTCATGTACTGATGAGGATGGGATTGATTTTAATGTTGGTTTTATCATACGTAAGATTATCTACATTTAAGGTTTGGGGTCTTTGGGAAAAAATAATACTTGTATTCATCAAGAACGAGTTAAATTGATAATAAAGACATTTATAATGTTACTAAAGATTGTAGTTCAAATAGTTCTTTTGAACTTTATTTTATCAAAGAAACCATGAAAAATAAAATATATTACAGTTTCCACAAAAATATGAACTGTTTTCGACATTGATAATAATCATAAATGTTTCTTGAGCATCAGATCATCATATTATCCTGATTTGTGAAGGATCATGTGACACTGAAGACTGGAGTCTTTGAAGACTTTGATCACAGGAATAAATTACACTTTACTATATATTCACATAGAAAACAGCTGATTTACATTATAATAATATTTCCAAATTTTTTTACTGTATTTTTGTTTTTTAAAAAAGCAGCCTCGGTGCAGAAGAAACTTCTTTCAGAAGCATTAAACAATCTTACCGACCCAGAATATTTGGACTGTAGTTTACATTTATCATAAATTGTTTCTGTCAGTAATTTGTTTTATTCTTAAAATTCACCAAGTATGACATAAAATTAACTCTGATTATGTATGCTACTTATATATGCCGTATAAGTATAACATTCTCAGGATATTATAAATTATAGGCAAGACAAGGCAAGTTTATTTACAAAGCGCATACTATTCACAATATTAAATAAAAATGCTTTCCATAAAAAGTTTTTTTTAAAAATAATTATGAAATTATCATAACAGATGCATAAGCAATAAAAATAATATTATACAATCTTCTCTTCACGTCAGATGAGATGCAGTGCATGTTATTTTACATGGTTTAATAAAAAAGAAAATTAATTAATTGAAAATTAACAATTAAGAACATTTCCATGCAAATTATCAATAATGTAATTATAATTTTTTTTGTACTATATTCCAGTAAAAAGTACAAAATATAAAATAATCATAACAGATGCATAAAAAATATTACAGATGCATAAAAAATATTACACAATCTTCTTTTTCTACATCTGATAGGATGCCAGCACCTGTTTTTATTTAATTTAATTTATTTTTTACATGTTTTAATAAAAAAAAGGTCTGAATGTACAATAAAGCTGCTCTTCCGGCGGATGATACGGACAGGATTGAAATCACAAATAGTGTCTAGAAAACACTTCCTCAGTGTGTGTGTGTGTGTGTGTGTGTGTGTGTGTGTGTGTGTGTCCGTTAGCCTGTAAAAGCAGAGTGTGTGAGCTGAGCATCGTCCCTCTGTGCAGCCGGCGAGTGTGTTCACACACATCTGAGTGATCCTGAAACACACACTGCATCAGACAGGTCTGGGGTCACGCTGGGGTCACGCTGGGGTCACTGTCGAAACCGCAAACACCTCCGTCACTCGCGCTGAGAGAATATTTTTAACATGCAGAAAAAGGCACGATTTTTGAAAGAGTCTCTCCTGCTCATCAAGGCTGTATTGATTTGATCAAAAATACAGTAAAAATTGTGAAATATTATTGTAATGTAAATCAGCCGTTTTCTATGTGAATATACAGTAAAGTGTAATTTATTCCTGTGATCAAAGCTGAATGTTCATCATCATTACTCCAGTCTTCAGTGTCACATGATCCTTCAGAAATCAGGATAATATGAGGATCTGATTGGTGATTGATCGTGTCGTTGCTGAATTGTTGTATTGATTTCTTTCCAAAAATATAAAAAAAATCTAACTGACCCCAAACACAAAAACTATCATTTTGGAAATAATAATTTGCTTTACTTTTGTTTTTCTTCACACTATTAGCAGTTTGACTAAATTATGACTATGAATAATCCCAGCTGATGTTCTGAATCATTCATTACGCTGGAAATGAAAGGTCAAGAAAAACACATTGCATTGTGGGATACAGTATTCAGTGCACTGTTGTAAATATCATCCTGGGTATTTAATGCACACTGTACACACAGGTCATGTGACTGAACACCTGGGGCCTGATGTATAACCGTTGCCTACGCACAAAACGCTTAAGTTGTGATTTATAAAAACAAACTTGACGGGAAAACGTGCGCACCGGCACCTTTTGGAGACGGAGCAGTTCGGCGACACCGATGGTGAGCTGGAGTTAAATGTATTTTTGGTCACTTTTAGACAGAAAATCTAAAGAAAATTATACATATACAGAAAGATAATACAAATATTTTTTGACTCACCAAGCCTATCACTCGAAGCAAATATCCCTCCCTTCGTAAATCTTCATTATGAGTCCTAATCATAAATACAGTGCATGTTCACAATAACAGTTTAAATAAATAAAATAATGATAGAGATAGAGTTTTACTGCTGATATAAACATTTAGATTAAATACGCCATTCTCATTTATGGAGTTAAACACTTAAACTACATGATAGGCTACTGAGAAGTTACAAAAATTTTTTTTTATATTCAATATATATAAATATTTGTTGTGGATGCAATGCTTTTCAACACTTTTCCTCTGGCATGCTGTGTTTTAATGTTTTAACTACAGAGATAATTGCTTATCATGATAATAGCAGATTGTCTGAGAAAATATTTTCGTGCAAATAATGCACAACAAGGTCGATCTGTTTCCATTAAAAAAATATAAATCAATTAAAAATACTATTTGGCCAGTGGAAAAGATTGAGAAAAACTTTCTCTGAAATGTATTTTACACTATTTGATTTATTTATTCAAAAACAAGTCAAGGATAGGCTACTAAATGATTTTTATTCATGTAATGTGACGGCACATCCATAGTTCATATTTTCCTAATGTCTTGTACCGTTAAACATGTCATCACGTGGATGAATAACCATATGCAAATGATATGCAGATGAGGATATGCATAGTAAAACGAGGTGTTGTAAGCTCCATATATGGTTATTTCGGGGTGGAGACGCTTGTGCGCACAATCCTCCGCTGACTGGGATTTATAAAGTGAATGCAGGTTCTGGCGTACGAAGGGTTTTATAAGTCTGAATATTTTTTTGCGTACGCCATTTTTGGCTTTTCGGCGCACGTACACTTTTAGTAAGGATCCTACGCACAGTTTTATAAATGAGGCCCCTGGAGAGCTACAGCGATCACTGATCAATTTTAGTAACTCACACACATAAAAAAAAAAAAAAAATGTTGTGGTGAAGTAAGTACTAAAGAAAAAAACGATGTAATTTACATGAAAAAGTTCGTTCAGGCAAGAATAAAAAAAAACGAAGTAAATTCTATATTAGTACTCAGTTTAAGCGCGTAGAAATGAAAGCGTAAATATCAACGTTATAAAATGAAGTAAAATTACTCAACTTTTCTGATACTGGTGTTCCCATCATGCACTGGGCCTTGAATAATTAATGAGGTTTATTTTTCACTGGTTTCCAGTTGTATTTACACTGTTTTATCATTGCTTTTGATGTTAGGATTAGTAAATTGCCATTTTGTGACATTTGGAGTTTTCAAACACAAACACATTCAAACACAAAAACCATCCATTAAATGTTGTCATTGTGTATTGTCTACCAAGTACTGCGGTCTCTGCATTCACCAAACTCGTAATGTCTGAAATGTATATCTATTATATTAATAACTTAGATGTTTGTAAATAAAGCGTACAATGTTTTATTGTTTGAGTGATATGTATTGCAAAGGAAACTTAAACTTTAAAAGTTAAAATTACTTATTTTCTTTACTTACTTACACTTAATTTAGTTAAGTAGAGATGACTTAATTCCATATGTGACATTTGCTTGTTTGTGAAGAAACTTGCAAAAGAAAAATGAAGTACATTTTACTTACTGTATTTTCACAGTTTTACATGTTATACATGTTTTACAGTAAGTTGACTTAACTGTATTGTTATATAATTGTTGGCACTGGCACTTATAAACACTAAATGGGTAAAAATAGCAATAAATAGGCTTAGTTTTGGAGCCAAATGTTGGAGTTGGAATAAATACCTCTGGTTTTTTTTTTTTAGAAATAAAAGCCAAATGCTTGATCATTTTACGGCCACATCATTTTCGTTATGCATTATTTGTTTTGGTTGTTTAAAAACACACAAAGATTTTTTATCCGATTAATCGAAGTGCTAGATTAATCGATTACAAAAAGCATCGATAGCTGCAGCCCTAGTACTCCAGTTCAGTGATCAGTGAGTGTTGGGAATGAATAGGAATTTGATCCTCAAATTATTTTATTTTTTTAACACTCACTTCACAATCACGGTTATTATCTGCGAGTAGAAATACCGATGAAGAAGCCGTGCTGATGTCAGCAGATGTGTAAGATGAAGCAGTAAAAAAGGTCATGAAAAGATCAGAATTGCAATTATCTTTAAAAAAAAAAAAGTAATTCCATGGCAGGAACAACCTCACATACACTGAAGAGCGACCATGACAGGAACAGACAAATTAAAAAGTGAAGTGAAACTAAATTAAAAAATGTAAAAATATTTTTAAGAACCAAAACCCACTAAACATGAGTAAAGCATGTGAAGTTACATTCAAGAGGACCTTCAAAGCCTTTAAAGCTCAGGAGAGATGATGGGATTCAGCACTACGTCTCCCTGCATATGAATATGAAGTTCTTAACATTCACTTCACAATCACGATTATTCATGAATATCTGCGGGTGGAAATATCAGTGAAGCTGCGCTGAGGTCAGTGTTCAGATGTCTGATGAGTTCAGAAGGACACGTGTTCTGAGTCGCAGGATTTGTCCATGTCACGAGTCATTAGTGTGTTATACTGAACACACAGCACCTTTCATAATCCAGACCACTCTAACACACACACACACACACACACGCTAGACTGCTGCACACACACACACACACACACACACACGCTAGACTGCTGCACACACACACACACACACACACACACACACGCTAGACTGCTGCACACACACACACACACACACACACGCTAGACTGCTGCACACACACACACACACGCTAGACTGCTGCACACACACACACACACGCTAGACTGCTGCACACACACGCTAGACTGCTGCACACACACACACGCTAGACTGCTGCACACACACACACACACACACACACACACACACACACACACACACACACGCTAGACTGCTGCACACACACACACACGCTAGACTGCTGCACACACACACACACACACACGCTAGACTGCTGCACACACACACACACACGCTAGACTGCTGCACACACACACACACACACGCTAGACTGCTGCACACACACACACGCTAGACTGCTGCACACACACTAAACTGCTGCACACACACACACACACACACGCGCTAGACTGCTGCACACACACACACACACACGCTAAACTGCTGCACACACACACACACGCTAGACTGCTGCACACACACACACACACACACACACTAAACTGCTGCACACACACACACACACACTAAACTGCTGCGCACACACACACATGCTAAACTGCTGCACACACACACGCACACACACGCTAGACTGCTACACACACACACACGTGCTAGACTGCTGCACACACACGCTAGACAGCTGCACACACACGCTAGACAGCTGCACACACACATGCTAAACTGCTACACACACACACACGCTAGACTGCTACACACACACGAGTGCTGCACACACACACACACACACACACACACACACACACGACTGCTGCACACACGCACACACACACGCTAGACTGCTACACACACACACACGTGCTAGACTGCTGCACACACACACGCACACACACGCTAGACTGCTACACACACACACACGTGCTAGACTGCTGCACACACACACTAAACTGCTGCACACACACACACATGCTAAACTGCTGCGCACACACACACATGCTAAACTGCTGCACACACACACGCACACACACGCTAGACTGCTACACACACACACACGTGCTAGACTGCTGCACACACACACTAAACTGCTGCACACACACACACACACACTAAACTGCTGCGCACACACACACATGCTAAACTGCTGCACACACACACGCACACACACGCTAGACTGCTACACACACACACACGTGCTAGACTGCTGCACACACACGCTAGACAGCTGCACACACACGCTAGACAGCTGCACACACACATGCTAAACTGCTACACACACACACACGCTAGACTGCTACACACACACGAGTGCTGCACACACACACACACACACACACACACACACACGACTGCTGCACACACGCACACACACACGCTAGACTGCTGCACACACACACATGCTAAACTGCTACACACACACGCGCTAGACTGCTGCACACACACACACGCTAGACTGCTGCACACACACACACACACACAAACACATGCTAAACTGCTACACACACACGCTAGACTGCTGCACACACTTGCTGAACTGCTGCACACACACACGCTAGACTGCTGCACACACACACACAAACACATGCTAAACTGCTACACACACACGCTAGACTGTTGCACACACACTTGCTGAGCTGCTACACACATGCTGAACTGCTGCACACACACACACACGCTAAACAGCAGGCTTCAAACATCAGGAAAATGGGGAAAATGATGAGTTAGAAGGAAGTGGAGATTGAAAACAGTGATAGGGCGTTAGAGGAGAAGGGAAATGGATGAAGAAGAAGATAAAGAGCGGATGCTATTTTCTTACTCCAATTTCCTGATCTCTCCAACACTGGTAATCCTCCTCCTTCATCAGTTTAACGGCGGCTGTCGGACTATTCCAGTTCCAGGATCAGATCCTGGCCAGAGATCGTGTCACCGGCCGGCAGGTGTTTATGGCAAAAACTAAGAGTTCTGCAGAAATTGCCAGTTATATTTAATAAGACACAAGATGATTCTAGAGATTCATGATCAGTACCTTTTACTTTTGGGCTACAAAAATTTCTGATCACAATATATTTATTAACTCTTAACCATTAACTAAACCATTTGTGTTAATTGGAATAAAGCTGAAATGGAGTCAACTATAAATATTAGATGAATGAAAACTGAAATGGTGCTTTGGCAACTAACTGAAATATTATAATTTGAGGAAATAAGTGATAATTGCGAGAACTAAAGACAGAATTGCGAGATATAAACTCACAACTGTGAGAAAAAAGTGAGAATTGTGAGAAAATTGAGAAACGAGAACTAAACCGAGAACTAAAATGATTAACTCATAATAATAATAATAATAATAATAAAACTAAATTAAAAATAAAATAAATTAAAACCATTTAGAAATATTAAACTTAAAAGTAACAAATGTTAGAAAAACATATACAAAAAATTTAACTAAGAACTTAAAATATAAAAATAAAAGCTAATTAAAAATATTAATAAAAACTTTAATAGTATTAATTTACTACAAAAATAACATGCTATGCGCAAAGACTGCAGCATCATTTTATTTCTTCATTGTGGTGTAATTATTCATACCAGATATTAAAATAATCGATACAATCATCGATATATTGACACAATGAGCCCCCAAATTAATGCATGTTATTTTACCTTTTTAAGTATGACACTAAACTCTATAATTTACCATCAATGTCTCATATAATTTACACTCTTTCTTCTCACATAATAACATCATTTTAAACCTAAATCAACATATTATGTGCATTGATTGGCAAGTACATCCATGTAATTTGCATTTAGACAGTCTCTGTCACAAAATAAACCTTTTCAGGGTGATAAAGACGAGTTTCTGTATTCAATAGTTTTAGTTTGACATTAGAGCTTGTACTGGCCATCTCAATGCATGTATTAAAATCCAGAGCTGAAGAAACGGACACGATATTCAGGAAGCAGAACCATTTATTATCATCAAGTACAAGAATATCAAACGAACAGAGAGAAAGAGAACCAGATTCGTCTCGGGCAACTTCGTTACGACAAGACACTCGACAGCAACGATCTTCCCCTCACAGTCACTGTTTTAATGTCAGATTGTTCGTTATTGTTTGTGGCTGAGGGGGAGGAGTTTATCCAGCTGTCAATCAGCCACTCTGATTGGTCGGAATGTGAGTTCTAGCTCCTCCCACTACTGCCAGTTAAAGCTGCGTCCTATAAGCCGGTAGAAGTTCAGATTGTGTTGGCGTAAATACAAACGCAGTTGACGGAGAACAGTGTTGTTAACCGGAGGATGAGGACGTCCTTTAGACTCATGAAGGCATCGCTCGTGTCCATCACTACGAATGCAGTAGAAGCCTTTGGTTTGGTTAAAGTAGAAGTTGGACGCCACGATCCGAGGCGGGAGATCGAGGAATCGCTCGACTCGCTGGAGCTCCGGTAGCGGGTCGTTGATCAGCGTGTCTCCGTCCACAATGTGAATCTGCTCCAGAGGAAAGTGCTGGAGCCAGTTCCTCATGTGCACGTCGTACAGACTTCGCTGGATGGCTTTGTAGCGCGTGTTGAGCGCGCCGTTCTTCACCAGCATGTTCTCGATGGCCTGAACGGGCTTGTGGTTCTCCAGCCGGTTGAAGTAGACTTGCGTGTAATCCGAGATGACTCTCTCCGTAGGGTCTCTGAGGATCAACAAGAGTCTGATGGACGAGTTCATGGCGTGAATCCGCGCGGGAGCAACCGGGGACGTGAAATACCCCGGCGTCTTTTCCACCGTGATCTGATGGGGGAACGAATATGGCATTTGTTCGCGATACCAATCGAAGCCTTTGGCGTAGTTCTCGTCCCAGTCGAAGAAGTGGACTTCAGTGGCCGCCGCTGCCACTTCCGGATGAATATCCAGCATTTCGAGTAACGCTCTCGTTCCTCCTTTCCGGACGCCGATGATAATGCTGTGAGGAGTGTGTTTACTTGTTCCTGGAGGCGGGATCAAAGAAGGGGTGAAAGTCTCGTTTCCAGGATTTTCCGGGGCAGGAGTCACTTGGATGAACTCAGGAGGAGCGGCATACGTTCGGAGAACCAGGAACAACACGTAACTCAGAAGATTAGCCATGGAGAGGGTTGGAGAGATTAAAAGGATAAACGGCGGGTTTGTGTTGAAGATGTGACGGTTTGTGTTCAGTCACGATAGCGAGTCAAGCGATGGCGGATTCTTTGAGTTGGGCGTTCAGGGACGAGGTGTGGCCACCAGTCCAAAGTGCATCTGCAAAACACAAAGAAGTAAAGATAAGTTAATGTGACTTATTTAATAATAAGACTTAGGGCTGCACGTTACATGTAATCACACTTTAATCGAGCTGGCTTATCGCGATTTTGAAATCACAAAGGCCGCGATTATCTTTTACGTGCAGCTTGTCAGTGAAGCACGGCTCCGTAAACGGTGCTCCATCTGAAAGCACTGAGTTTGAGTCTCTTATAATGTGCATTTGAAAAAGCAACATGCGTACCATTTATGAACCTCTTGTCCAACAAAAGACAACATTTAATAACATGCATTTACTCCAAACTCACCTCATAACGACAGATGAGCATAATTTGTGAGATGATGCGCTGCTTACACAGAATAAGGCAGTCGTGTATTTATAAGTCATGTTTAATCAAAGCATTTCAATCTTCTGTTTATTCAGCGATAGTGATTTCCTGGAAGGATGCGTGTTATTGTACTTCTGTGGTGAGGCATATTTATCGTGTCTGCGTGAGAGCGCCCTCTGGTGTTCAAATGGAGCAGTGTTTACTACGGTCAGCCGCTGCACTGACAAGCGGCGCATAAAATAATCACAGCCTTTGCCAAATCACGTGCGGTTTTATTGCGATTAATCGTGCAGCCCTAATGCTTATAAACTACGATAGAAACCTCAAAACCACATGTGACTTTTCCTCAGCAGAGGCTGTGATTGGATAACTGGACTACCCAGCGGGCCAATGGCATCGCAGCATCTCTAATGTTGGTTTAGTGTTTCTGAAACACCCGAGTAATTCATGATGGAGGGAAAAAGAGCCCGATTGCAGAAACGTACACTTTTATTACTGATATTTTGTGCCAATTACCTAGGAAATGACCATTTTGTTCTCTTGAACACATGGAATGGAAACACTGCTCCATTCATAAATGATTTATGCAATATTAAAATTTTGTGCGCAAGTCAAATTTTCGAAGATGTTTTCGAAGATGCAAGTCAAAAGATGTTTTCCTCTCTTTCCTTACAGATCATGGCCACTCAAAGCTATATTTGTAAAGGTTTTTTTTTTTACCGTCTTTAAATTGTTTAATTGACAAGTAATTTGCTAATTCAATGCTTTACTTAGCATATTTACTTAATCAATTTCCCAGTAAAATTACTGTTTTTCAATGTCATGCTGATCCACAAAGATGCATTTGTCATCTAAAGACGCTCCTGAGAAAATGTGACCAAAATTATTCAGATTTCCTCCAAATAGATCCTATATTCAAGCCAGTTAAATTATTTGTTCTAAGTTGCAAATCAGATAAAAATAGACACACTGAGGATGCATGCAATATCACTGAATTCAGTCACAATGCCTGCTATAACAAAAAAAACAAAAAAAACTTATAACTCAGAAAGCAATTTGATTATATGTGAAGTGTTGCTGTTTGAAAAAATGCATTGCAATTCTACTCAGTAAAACACTTTTGCACAAGATTACCCTGCATTCCTCAGAGGATTGAATCAGTTCAAGTCCTTCAAGATCAGGCAGATCAATCACTGTCTTTTTAACAGGTTACATTTAAAACCTACGGTTAGTGTTATAAGAGACTGAACAAGCACTAACCGAGCGTCCCTGTGCGACGGCGGAGACGTGTTTCTTTCTCTGGTATCGCTTCAGTGGACTCAAAGAAAAGCCAAGGTCAAAATCACAGGAAAGCAGTGAAATGAGGAACATGAGAGTGAAACTGGAGGGAAAAAAGGACTCGCTGATTGAGTTCAAAGGATCTTCAAGGATCTCATGCAAATGTGCAAAATCACAAACATCTTCTGACCTTTACGCTTCATCAAATCCCAAAGCGTGCCGAACAGACACCGTTAACAGACCCTCTCACACAGACCAAACAGCCCGAGCCTCCAGTCTAAATATTCCGGCGGGAAAGGTCACTTCCATGGCATTTACCCGCCGCTCTCAAAACTGATTAAACCTTGTAACTCTATTACAGATTACAGACATCTGCACTCTTTCATAGAGACACGATTACAACACTTGATTTCAGCTGTGAGAACACATTATCCAAACTGCACTTTGGTCAAGTCAAGTAGATATTAATCACGTATTAGTCATGTTTTTTTTTATGAATTGCCACTTCTAAAGCGCTATCACTGATTGGGTGCTTGGACGCTCACTGGTCAAGCTGGTGTACTTTAACAACAGGCCGCTTAAACGAGGAGAAAAAACACCTTATAATTACAAACAAGGCTTTCTATGGCCCTGCGATGTGGAAAACACTGACAGAATCCTGTCATGCAAATGTTTGATGTATAATGTCACGGAATTTGGTCAATTTTGGATGAATAAAAATGAAATTTAAATGAATAAAGCTCTTCACGAGAAGCTCTTCGCCAAAATAAAAGTACAGTTGAAATTGTGACGGAAATTACTATTGTCTCAAAGTAGTAACAACAAAAATAATACAATTATTACAACATATTTTTTAAGGAATATCACACAATTTTTCTTCCATGTTTTAATTTATAAAGTAAACCTCTGTTCTAAAGCACTTTCTTTGCTGTAGAAGGAATTGCTCAAAAATTGTTAAAGTTGTACAAATTAAATCGACCAGACGTCCTTTTTGATTATTAACATTTAATCAAACCATTAAAAATGGAAAAACAAGAAAAAACAAGTTAAATAAATAAATAAATAAATAAATATATATATATATATATATATATATATATATATAATAATTTCATAGTGCTCTATTATTAAAATGTAATAAATTGTAGATTTTTTTTTTTTCACAGTTTTATCAATAAAAATGTATTAGACATCTTTTTTTGAGTATTAACATTTAAATAAACAAATAAAATTGAATCCAGAAAATAAAAAACAGAAAACATGGAATTTGGGGAAAAAAATGTAATGCATTATTTAATAGCTCTATTACAGTGATGACATTAACATTTTATGAATTCCATTGATTAAAGAGATCATTTTTGGTGATTTAAAAATGTAATCAAACCATTAAAAACAGAATCCTAAAAAATGTAAATGGTAAACATGGAATTTGGGAAAAATTTAACATTTCATAGCACTCTATTATTGTTAAAAATGTGATAAATTATTACATTGTTAAATATTTCTGAAGTCAATGGATTAGACATCCTTTTGATTATTAACATTTAATTGAACCATTAAAATGGAATCCAGAAACATGAAAGCAAAAAAAAAAAAAAACAGGTTTGTTGCAATCGAAACGTGTTTATGACTTTCAACCTCCTGTGCAAAACTCACTCACTCACTCACTCACTCACTCACTCTCACACACTCACTCACTCACACTCACACACACACATACTCACTCACTCTCACACACTCACTCACTCACTCACTCACTCACTCACTCTCACACACTCACTCACACACATACTCACTCACTCTCACACACTCACTCACTCACTCACTCACTCAATCACTCACTCTCACACACTCACTCACACACACTCACACACACACATACTCACTCACTCTCACACTCACTCACTCACTCACTCACTCACTCACTCACTCACTCACTCTCACACACTCACTCACTCACACTCACACACACACATACTCACTCACTCTCACACACTCACTCACTCACTCAATCACTCACTCTCACACACACACACACATACTCACTCACTCACTCACTCACTCTCACACACTCACTCACTCACTCACTCACTCAATCACTCACTCTCACACACACACACTCACACACACACATACTCACTCACTCACTCACTCTCACACACTCACTCACTCACTCAATCACTCACTCTCACACACTCACTCACACACACTCACACACACACACACATACTCACTCACTCACTCTCACACACTCACTCACTCACTCACTCACTCACTCACTCACTCACTCACTCTCACACACTCACTCAATCACTCACTCTCACACACTCACTCACACACACTCACACACACACATACTCACTCACTCACTCACTCTCACACACTCACTCACTCACTCACGTCACATGTGCATTAGATACCAGAGCAAGTGGCCTATGCAAAGAAAAAACATTTCTTTTCATTTGCACTTTACTTTCAATGCAAATACATTCCCAGGAAAAGCATGAGCTGATAAAATGAAAAGCTTCAATGCAATGTAAGTCACTTTAGATAAGAGCGTCTGCCAAATGCAGAGATGTAAATGTACACTATAAAATTATGAGACTTGCATTGTATGGACATAAACATTTTATACATAATATTACAGCTATGTATACATATGTTTAGAACCAAATAAGTAGGCCTAAGACAAAAAACAAAAGTTGACTAATAGTCAGAAGAATATAAAAATAAGTCAATAAAATAATAATAATTTTTAAAAAAAATCACAAGCTGGCTATCATATTATGGTCATAAGTATATAATAAATACAATTTATAGCCCACCCCAAAAACAAAATAATATTAAAATAAATAAATAACAAGCTGACTGTTAATAGTCAGAAGTATATAAATAATAAATAAAGTATAAATAAAATAAAACTATTGTATAAAGTATAAATAAAACTCAAAAATAAAATAAATTGAATAAATTAATTAACAAAAACAAGTGAGTAAAATAACAAATCACAAGCAAATAATAAAATAAAGTTCATAGAAAAAAACGTTATCTATCACGTAACGTCAGTAGTATATAATGAAAAAAAATCATAGCTAATAAATTGATGAGATTGAAACGGCCAAAATTAAATGGTCAAATCTTTATTGTTAGTATCACTGTGTATCAAGTGCTGAGGAAGATTTAGATATGCTAATGAGCATCTGGTTTCTGACCAATCAGAGCAGAGCAGCTCTCAGAGAGGCGGGGCTTAGAGAGACTGACTCCGAGAGGAGAGCTGATGCTGCAGTGGATGTTATGAGGAAATGAAAGTGTTTTTGACCTTATGCATGTGAACCTGTTGTAGGAGACGCCAAAACAACATTAGGAACCTTCAAAATATCATAAATAGGGGCTTTTTAAACTTAATACAATTACATTTACAGATATTGAGTCTCATTACAGTCCTATCATCACATAACTCCTTCCCGTTTTCACAGTTGCACACGTCTCTGCTTCTGTCAGCTGGATCTATTTACAGAAGCAATATGTTAGCGGCTCTTGATATATTCCTCTGTCTACGCACACTACGAGTCTCTGACTACAGCTCAGATGATAAATGTGTTGGTTCACACACACACACACACACACATGTTGAGCTACAGGTCTCTCCACGGGACACAAAGAGCCACTAATTACCCAAAGCGCTGCTTCTGTGTCGAGTCTGTCTTTCCTCGAGACGAGATGGAAGCAGCAGGGAGTGTGATGCTTAGCAGAGCCTCATTTGAGAGAGATTAGCATAAAACAATAATTAATCCAGCGAAGCCTGATATTACAGTGCTCTTTTCCCACAATATCACAACTGTTTTTACAGCCGATTTGAGTGAGATGACACATGACGCACGCGAGACACTTCTCACATATAACAGGTGAGGAAACCTGAAGGAACAATTCTAATAATGTCCTTTTACACTCTTAAAAATAAAGCTTGAGGAACCTTTAACAACCATGGAATATTTCTAAGGTTCGTTATAGTGGGAAAAAGTTCTTTAGATTATTAAAATGTTCTTTACGTAGGGCCCTATGTGAAATCAGTTTTTTTTGTTCCTAAATATCATTTTATTTTTTCATTTGAATTTATTCATTTTACATTTTTTTTTTTTTTACTGTTAAAATTAAAACACGGTAGAAATTTTTGATATTCATTAACAAATATAATTATTTATTATTATTACATGCAGACATATTTTAATAGCAGTCTTTGTGAACTTTAATTTTAAACATAATTTTCATAAAAACATAATTTTCTGTACAAAGATTTTTTTTCTTACTATTTAATATCTTTTTTGTTGTTGTTTTTAGGTGAAATGTGACCTAAAAAATATGACCAGGAATGTAGTGACCACAAATGAAAATGTGTAAAAATAGAAGAGGCTTAGTGAATATTGAGACAGTATAGTCTATTTGCCAAATTCAGTGACATTTCATGCTATAAATTCCATTTTTATGACTGGATTCCGGGATTCTGTCCATTTTTTTTTTTCCCATTGCACAAAAGGTTCTTTATAGCGGAAAAACGTTCTTTAGTTTAGGGTTATTAAATTGTTCTCAGAAATACTGGTTCTTTTAAAACCTGTTCACTGAAAGGTTCCCCTTTATTTTTAAGGGTGACACTCAAAGTATTGCATATTGCACAAGAACATTAACGTCAGTTTTTCAGACCGTTTCCCCCATTCCCGGCCCGACTGGTGTGTTTAGAAGCATGTTCACTCACACTCGCTGTAAACACACACACACACCCCTGACACGCGTGTGCGGATGCCCTGCGGTGAGGCTCTCCAGCCGGATGAGGAGGAGCTGAGGGATCATGGGATGCTGGGAGGAAGAGTGTGTATCGGGACACTGGAGCTCTGCGCTGTAATAATCCATGATGGGAAATCCTCAATTCTCTCTCTCTCTCTCTCTCTCTCTCTCTCTCTCTCTCTCTCTCTCTCTCTCTCTCTCTCTCTCTCTCTCTCTCTCTCTCTCTCTCTCTCTCTCTCTCTCTCTCTCTCTCTCTCTCTCTCTCTCTCTCTCTCTCTCTCTCTCTCTCTCTCTCTCTCTCTCTCTCTCTCTCTCTCTCTCTCTCTCTCTCTCTCTCTCTCTCTCTGTTTACTCCTGCACTCTTTCTGTCAGTCACACTAACCGAGCACCTATTCTTAACATTTCTGGTCATGTTTTTAGGTCACATTTCACCTAAAAAACAAAAGAAAAAGATATTAAATAGTAATAAAAATAACTTTTGCTCGGAAAAGTATGTTTTTAAAAGTATGTGTGTGAGTGTCTGCTGTGTGTGTGTGTCTGGTGTGTGTGTGTGTGTGTCTCTGGTGTGTGTGTGTGTGTCTCTGGTGTGTGTGTGTGTGTCTCTGGTGTGTGTGTGAGTGTCTGGTGTGTGTGTGAGTGTCTGGTGTGTGTGTGAGTGTCTGGTGTGTGTGTGAGTGTCTGGTGTGTGTCTCTGGTGTGTGTGTGTGTGTGAGTGTCTGATGTGTGTGAGTGTCTGGTGTGTGTGAGTGTCTGGTGTGTGTGTCTCTCTGGTGTGTGTGTGAGTGTCTGGTGTGTGTGTGTGTGTGTGTGTGTGTGTGTGAGTGTGAGTGTCTGGTGGGTGTGTGTGTGTGTGTCTGGTGTGTGTGTGTGTGAGTGTCTGGTGTGTGTGTGTCTCTGGTGTGTGTGTGTGAGTGTCTCTGGTGTGTGTGTGTGAGTGTCTGGTGTGTGTGTGTGTGTGAGTGTCTGGTGTGTGTGTGTGTGTGTGTGTGTGTGTGTCAGGGGTTAGTGTTCAATAATAAAACAAGAATCAACATTAAGCTTGGCTTTAGGAGACGATGAGAACCGAGGGATTTGAAATGTTGAAAACTGATGCGGAGATGATGGTGTTTATTACTCAACAGGAGAGTAGGTGTTGTATTGAACAGATAAACTGTATATATGTGTATCTCAGTAACAGAGTTCACTGTAAAACATGATCATATTCAGTTTTGTTATGTTAAATAAGGCCCAAATTTCACTAGAGGGCCCAAACTTACATAGTGCACTTCTAATATGAAAATAATTTCACAACAACAAAAACATCTTAATGGTCCATAATAATCAAATAAAAAAAATTTAAAGAAATATGACACCAATTTTCAATGTCACTTAATTTAAATATTTAAGACCAATTTTGAAGGTAAGAATATGTTTTAGAACAGCTCATCTTTTACCAGTTTGTGTAATTTAAAAGCTGTTTTTAATCTATGATATAAAACTGATTTTATAGTTTTTAGGTCATACAGAAAACTTTTCAGTGTTTTTTGTTTAAAATCTTACAACATCTTATCTACAATTCCTTTTCTCTATGCTAAAAAAGATCAGCTTTCTTCTTTGATTTGGGGGTGAATATAACTCGGACATGTTCTTGGCAGGCTTTGTGAGATACACACACACACACACACACACACACACAGTTTTACTCTCTCCTTTGTCTTCTTGGACACTTTCACAGCCTTCAAACGCATCCTGGTACATCTTTCCCTCAAAAGACAGCGTGTCTCTTTCTCTTTCTCGCTTGTCTCTCGGATCACAGCAGCGCAGAAATATCCACCAACACAGAAGGCCAGTTACAGAGTGTAATGAAATGTCTCATTCATAACACAAATATGCCTGCATGAAATCATCATCATCATCACAATTCCCATCTCGCCTCGAAACAGAACGAGAAAAGCCGTTTCCTAAAGGTCTGCAGTGCGGCTGAAGTGTTTGTAGGTTACCTGTGAGAGTATTGGTTTGTTTGAGGCAGAAAACAATGCTTTAGGGAAACACCCTTTCAAACAATCCCCATAGACACTTCTACAGTCAGCATCGTGATGCTTAAGTACAGACTACAGCTTTGTGTCCAAGTCTAGTGAACTTCCTCACAATGAACAACACCAACAGCGCTCATCGGGCCTATCTCTCACCCAGCGCAATTGACTTTGTACAGCGCTGTCAATAGGGCTGTCAAAATTGCCATATTTTTTAAATATTCCCTCTAAAAAACATATTCGAACATCTGGTTGCGCATTTTGTAAATGACGCGCATTACGTCAATAACAGGACAAATTAATACAAAGAGACATAACTACTTGTATAGGTAGTTTATTTAAGTTTGAACATATTTGACAACGTATTACCTACACAAAAACAAGTAAATCAACGAATGGCCAAGACCGCAGACCTCACTCTCGCTCGGTTACACTAACGCTTTAAATGAACAACAACAACAATAAATTAATGTTGAGTGCTGATCAAGAGTTTTGTGCAAGCAATTTAAGGTTGCAACTCTTGTCCCAAATATAGCAGGCTTCATTCAGTGATTGAAACAAATATTATTTACATTAATTGAAGTATTACAGTATATAGAACCGACACTGAACGCTTGAGCGAGCTGTGCTAAACATGGGACTTTTCCTTGACATGAAACGGTAAATAATCAAACCAGTGGAAGCTGCAGTGCATGAAACTCACTGCAAAGTTGAGTTGACAACTTCTAATGAAATTATGTTCAACCAACAAACTACACTGAGTTATAAGAACTTTAATATGTAGTATAAACATCAAATTAAAAAATGTGTTACTCAAAAAATAAAAAGTACCAAACTAATTAATTGGTGGCCCTGGAAACAAATAAGCTTTTTTTATTCCAGCTCAAATTCATAGACATTATAGTGGATGCTAAATGTATAAATTTAGCATGTAGATTTATTAAACTAGTAAGATATTACTTGACAGTCATTGTTCATATGATCAAAAACTTCAACATAACAGAAGCTCTATTAAATGGCACATATAACAGTATTAAACACTGTCTTTCCCTTTGCTGGGAAAAAATTCCATAAAATAACACTTAATTCTAATATTTATTATCTTTATCCAGTCCTGCAAAGTATCTTGGGACCTAGAAATCCACTGCCCAATGTTAAAAATTATCAAAACATTTCATTAAATATATATTTTTTGCTGAAATTTTAGTTTAAATGACACACAATAAGAAGTTGATGTATTGATCAACATCATTATGTCAACATAACTCATTAATATAATGTTCGTAACTTATAAATTATAAAAAATAATTTATTTAAAACTTTATAACTTATAACTTGCAATCATGCATTTGTTTTAGAGCGCAGTAGTGACATATACAGTAAAATAGTACATTTGTAATTAGATTATACAATTTATAGACTTCAGTATTGAATGAAATATAATCACATTTATACTCTCTCTTCCTGAAAGAATATTGTAATCATCGTAGTGCATTCTGGGATTGCTAACCTTTGAGAACAATTTCAATAAGCAAGATATTGCATGCTAGCCTGGTTAAATCCAGACCATTCTCAGTTGTAACTCAGTTGTAACGTTTGTAAATGCATGTGTGTAAATGCATGTGCGTGAATGCATGTGCGTAAATGCATGTGTGTGAATGAATGTGTGTGAATGCATGTGTGTGAATGCATGTGTGTGAATGCATGTGTGTGAATGCATGTGTCTGAATGCGTGTGTCTGAATGCGTGTGTGTGAATGCGTGTGTGTGAATGAATGTGTGTGAATGCATGTGTGTAAATGCATGTGTGTAAATGCATGTGTGTAAATGCATGTGTGTGAATGCATGTGTGTGAATGCATGTGTCTGAATGCGTGTGTCTGAATGCGTGTGTGTGAATGCGTGTGTGTGAATGCATGTGTGTGAATGAATGTGTGTGAATGCATGTGTGTAAATGCATGTGTGTAAATGCATGTGTGTAAATGCATGTGTCTAAATGCATGTGTCTAAATGCATGTGTCTAAATGCATGTGTCTAAATGCATGTGTCTGAATGCATGTGTCTGAATGCATGTTTGTAAATGCATGTGCGTGAATGCATGTGTGTGAATGCATGTGTGTAAATGCATGTGTGTAAATGCATGTGTCTAAATGCATGTGTCTAAATGCATGTGTCTGAATGCATGTGTCTGAATGCATGTGTCTGAATGCATGTTTGTAAATGCATGTGTGTGAATGCATGTGTGTGAATGAATGTGTGTAAATGCATGTATGTGAATGCATGTTTGTAAATGCATGTGTGTGAATGCATGTGTGTGAATGCATGTGTGTGAATGAATGTGTGTAAATGCATGTATGTGAATGCATGTGTGTAAATGCAGTTGTGTGAATGCATGTGTGTAAATGCATGTGTGTGTGAATGCATGTGTGTGAATGCATGGTGATTCCAACACATTGTAAATCCAGCATTAAAAACACAGCTACATGGCATTGTTGCCTATCTTTTTTAAAGCCTTTGTGTTGGAAACGCATGTATTATTCCTGAACATGTTTGATTTCAATCAGAGCAACTGCGACAGCGATCAGTCCAGCGTCTCAGAGCTTCACAAGGAAACGTACAAGAGAAAACGGAAATCTTTTTACAGGAAAAAGCTCCACTTAGGCGGCAAACCTGCCAAATGAATTTGCATTTTTTATTAGGCTTTGCATTATTTTTCAACAGCTCATGTAATTGGTTTTCCCTGCGCTGAAATGGTTTGAGGGTGAATATAAAACACAGCTCAGTGTTGAAAATAGCATTTTTCATTTGAATTGCAAACCGTCTATTCTGCATTGCCTCACTTGGGAGGGACGAAACGTATTAAAATGTGCTAAAGTGTGTGTGGCTCGGGAGTGTGAGGCCTGTTAGCAAGTTTCACAAGAATGTTCTCGTCTCAATGCCGGTTTAATTCCTGCCATTGTAACGCCCCCAGGTGGCGGAGGGTTCAATTCTAAATATTACACATAATATTATAAAGAAACATCTCGCATGCCAAAAACACAAAAATATTCATGCCCCCGCTGAGACGATATGTGCATATATATGCACCACATACACGAAACACTTTGCACTGGCGTTCATGTTTTTTTAGGAGGCAAATCAATTACTTTTGAATTGGGAGAAAGAAAGAGCGACGTGTCAGAACGATACAAAGAGTGTGTCATTTCACAAAGCCAGTTATCAGGCTCACGTGGATTTAAACATGTTTAAAAAAAGCAACGCACAATATCTGCCAGTACTGAGGCTGTGTAAAACGGGTCTGCTCTCGATGAGTCTGCGAGTGTCTGAGCCAGAAAATGTGTGAGAGTTAGCGATGGAGAAAAGAGATGGAGCTTAAGCTATTTTAGGAATGAGAGAGTAAACACACATCTACATAATGTTCAATTCCAAATTCAGTTTTTTTATTTGTATTTTTTTTATTTTATTTATTATTATACAGGTGAAACTCGAAAAATTTGAATATCGTGCAAAAGTTATAATTTTGATGATTATGTCTTACAGTTTATGAAAACCCCAAATTCAAAATCTCCGAAAATTTTAATATGACATGAAATCAATTAAAAAAAGGATTTTAAATACAGAAATGTCGGCCCTCTGAAAAGTATAATCATGCATATGTATATAGTTATATATACTAAATATATTAGTTTCACCTTTTTATTTGAATTACTCAAATACATGAACTTTTGCATGATATTTGCATCGAGTTTCACCTGTACATGATTTCTGTATTATAATAATTTTTATTTTATTTATTAATCTTTATTTATTTTATTATTATTATATATAATAATAATAATAATAATAATAAAACATTTTTTTTCTTTTTTAACTATTATTATTATTTTCTGTACTTAAATGTTCTAAATCATTTTCTATGTTGTTTTGATACTTTGGCAATACAAAATGTCAATATGTTTTTTGTCATGCCAATAAAGCTTTCTGAATTGAATTCAATTGAATTGAGTTGAGTAAAAGAGACAAACATGGGCATAATATGAAGCATTAAAAGTCAAACATTAAACGTTTCTTGAACTGGTTTTGTGGCTTGTTTGTTATCTATAAGCTATAAATGCATCAAAACAGGCCTACATTACTTTCTTAATTCATATTCCTGCTATTATGGTTAATTATTTATCCAATCTGGTACGAAACACCCACAATCAAATGTGATCAGCGATGATAATCTCAAAATGGTCAAATATATCAGCCTTTGGGATGGTTTTATACTTTAAAATCAGGGTCCAAAATTATGATTTTTTACCTACCAATGAGGCCTTGAAATGGGGTAAATTGGGACACAAAAAAACATTACTGACCATGATACTGTATTTTGCATATTTATTATTATATATTATTATAAACAAATAATACTGTCCATAAATATTTATTACTAACCATGAAACGGTATTTGTAATAAATAAAAATGAATGAAAGAATGAATGAATATTTATATTGTTCATTAAACAGAATTTCTGACCATGAACTGTATTATTTTTTTTTTACTTATGTATTTATGTGGACAGTGTAATTTTCGACCCTGCTTGTAATGTTTCTGACCGGTTCAAACCAAATCTCTTATAAAGTGTCAATCTGTGTTTGGCAGGTTTATCATCTTAATAAAGCAGACGCTCAAACCTGCCTCTGTGACTCCTGCAATACTTCTGTGTGTCTCATGACAGTCATTAACCCCGCAGGAAACACACACACTCAGGAGGTGGCATGGCATAATCTGGAAACTTCAGCGTTAAAACCCAGTAACTCCACTGCGAGAGACTCTGTGCATGTGCAACTATACAACTAATGTGATATACACTGTCAAACCCCACCAGCTTCATAGACAGCATTTCAAGGCCTCAGGAGCACTGATACACACACACACTGAAAGCCTTCGACGATGCCTTGATTTGGCACTATTGCATGGCCAGCAAATAAAAATATGTTTTAAGAACATTTTGCTAATGTATCTATTAAATGAATAGTTCACTTAAAAAAATTAATTCTGTCATAATTTATTCAGCGTCAAGTTGTTTCAAATCTGTATGAGTTTCTGCTGAACACAAAGGAAGATATTTTGAAGAATGCATGTAACCAAATAGTCGATTGACCCCATTGACTTCCATAGAATTAGTTTTTTCCCACAATGGAAGTCAATGGGGTCCATCAACCGTCTGGCTACCAACATTCTTCAAAATATCTTCTTTTGTGTTCATCAGATGAAAGAAACTCATACAGGTTTGAAACAACTTGAGGGAGAACAAATGATTTTCAAAAGTTTCGAAAGTGTTCTATGAACATTCAGAATGTCCTTCTATGAACATTCAAACATTCCATTTCATCATTCTTCAAACATTAAGTGATGTAACAGTTACTTTAGAATGTTCTGAACATTCCGAAACACAGTAACATTTAAAAATGTCAGACAAACAGTTTTGAGAACATTATCAAAGACTAGATACCTTTGAATGAAAGTTATTAATGTTTATTGGAATTTATTAATGTTATTGGAAGAACGTTCCCTGTAAGCTGGGTTTAAGCTATAACATTTCAATGTTTCGGGTCAGTAAGATTAATACGTCGTTCAGCAAGGATGCATTAAATTGATCAAAAGTAAAGACATTTATGATGTTGCAAAAGATAAGTTTCTATTTCAAATAAATACACTGCAAAAAATGCTTTTCTTACTTAGCATTTTTGTCTAGTTTCCAGTCCAAATATCAAAAAATTCTTAAATCAAGATGCATTTACTTTAGTAGTAAAATGCCATACGATATTATTACTTGTTTTCTAGGGAAATAAATGAAGTGAGTTGTTGCTTAAAACAATAAAAAATTATCTGCCAATGGAGTAAGAAAAATAATCATGTTTCTGTTTGAATTAAGATTATATTTCTTACCCCATTGACAGATAACTCACTTCATTTTGATTAAATCCCCCGGAAAACAAGACATGATATCTTATGGCATTTCACTCATCTAGTAAATGCGTTATGATTTGAGAAATTTTAGATATTTGGACTGGAAACAAGACAAAAATACTAAGTTAGAAAAGCATTTTTTGCAGTGTACTGTTCTTCTGTCCAAGAATCTTGAAAAAATCACTGTTTACACAAAAATATGAAGCAGCAAAACAACACTGATAATAATCATAAATGTTTCTTGATCATCAGATCATCATATTATCCTGATTTCTGAAGGATCATGTGACACTGAAGACTGGAGTAATGATGATGAACATTCAGCTTTTATCACAGGAATAAATTACACTTTACTATATATTCACATAGAAAACAGATGATTTACATTACAATAATATTTCACTGTTTTTACTGTATTTTTGATCAAATAAATGCAGCTTTAGTGAGCAGAAGAGCATTTAAAATCTTTTGAATGGTATGTATCCGTCAAGAGAAGAAAATGACACAATCTCGCTGATTTATCAGAAAATATGTTATATAAAATATAAAAAATGTATTGATATAAGGTTAAAATTTGATTATGCCATTGTAGGCATTTCAAATCAGACGCTTATGAGGATTCATTTTGGTTACAATATACTTATATTTATAAGTTATAAATATATTAATTTAGGGGAGACAAAAACAGTGTTTTTCATGCATCTGGTCATTTTTAGATTTTGGGCACTTTATAACGTGTTTTTTCAGACTAGTGGAAAGAAAACATCCAAAATACACTTTTAACTGCATCTTTTTGAGCACTTCTTCTATTTACGTCTGTAGATTTCAATTACAGTACAAATCTCCACTTCTTCAACACACTTCACAGTTTTATTCTGTATTCTATATTCTGAAGGTTTTTACAGAGGGGTTTGTTCATATATAATTTTCCTGGTTTTATACAACATTTTATTCTAAAGAAAATGGTGAAAATGTATTTATTTTGGGCTGTTGACATTGACAGCATTTTCTGATTCATGGAGTGATAATAAGATTTCCCAAATTTCTGTAAAAAAAAAAAAAATCTAATATATATCAACAACAAAAAAAATAAAGAATTTTGAACCTGACTTAATCCAATGTTCAGATTTTTATTCTAGAAATGAATGCAAATTAGTGCATATTTAATAAGATAATGCCTCATTTGCATATTTAAACATAACATTTAAAAAAACAAATACATTTTTTTTTGTTGCAATTATTAATGTAATCAATCAACTGGTAAAGAATGGTGATATTACATTTTTTTTTTTTTTTTTTTTTTTACCATATTCACCTGGGGTGAATATACTAAACCTTAAATACTAAAATATTGATATAAAGGTTATGATGGCTTCTATGAAGGTGTCAGACGGCGAGGTTTGGGAACAGAACTATTCCATCAGTTCAGGATGGTTTCCGACACACTGCACATGAGGCTAATCCTGAGCGACGCCACGTTTTCCCACAGGGAAGTAAAGTGAAAACACACAAACACACAAACACAACACCATGAGACGCTCCTCCACTCGACTCAGACGCGTGCAATCAAACACAGACAAATCAATTCAACATTTCCATATCCTCCACGTATTACTGCTCATTTAACTGATAACAGCAGGACAGGCTTCATCAAGAGGACGAGAGCCAAACGGTTATCTGGGAAAAATAACGCCAGCAACTACAATCATCACTTCATCCCAAACAGAAAAAGCCTGTGTGCTCTTTGCTTTAAGATTTAAAGCTCTCTCTCTCTTTCAGACGGCCTGTTCACTGCTCAATATCTCACAGTCGTGATGTTCCCTGTCTTTTAATTACCTGAAGTGCACTAGGAAGTGACTCTCTCTCCTCAGAGTGCAAACATCACCATCGCTCATCAATCTGCCGAACGGACAAACAAACGGAGTTGCATTATTTTCCTGTTATCACTGTAAAGCTGCTTTGAAACAATCTGTATTTTAAAAAGCGCTTTATAAATAAAGGTGACTTGACTCATAGTTAGTGTCAGTGATTTGAACAAACATTCAACATTCCACACTCACTACCCACAATCACCACACTCTCACAGACACTCACTACACTCCACTCACACACACACACACACTCACTACAATCACCACACTCTCACAGACACTCACTACACTACACTCACACACACACACACACACACACACACACACACACACACACTCACTACAATCACCACACTCTCACAGACACTCACTACACTACACTCACACACACACACACACTCACTACAATCACCACACTCTCACAGACACTCACTACACTACACTCACACACACACACACACACTCACACACACTCACCACACTCTCACAGACACTCACTACACTCCACTCACACACACACTCACTACAATCACCACACTCTCACAGACACTCACTACACTACACTCACTCACACACTCACTCACACACTCACTCCACTCACTCACACTCACTACAATCACCACACTCTCACAGACACTCAC
This sequence comes from Semotilus atromaculatus, assembly GCA_031834385.1. Classification (NCBI taxonomy): domain Eukaryota; kingdom Metazoa; phylum Chordata; class Actinopteri; order Cypriniformes; family Leuciscidae; genus Semotilus; species Semotilus atromaculatus. The sequence continues at coordinate 37,063,830 of JAULUF010000025.1, read as the reverse complement.
TACACTACACTCACTCACACACTCACTCCACTCACTCACACTCACTACAATCACCACACTCTCACAGACACTCACTACACTACACTCACACACACACACTCACAAGTAACACTCACTACAATCACACACTCACACACACACTCTCACACACACTCTTACAGACACTCACTACACTACACTCACACACACTAACCACAATCACCACACTCTCACAGACACTCACTACACTACACTCACACACACACACACACACACACACCACACTCACTCACAAGTAACACTCACTACAATCACACACTCACTAACCACAATCACCACACTCTCACAGACACTCACTACACTACTCACACACACACACACACACACACACACTCACACACACTCACTCACAAGTAACACTCACTACAATCACACACTCACTAACCACACTCTCACAGACACTCACTCACTAACTCACACACACACACACACACTCACTCACACACTCACTCACACTCACTCACAAGTAACACTCACTACAATCACACACTCACAGACACTCACTACACTCACTCACACACACACACACTCACTACACTACACTCTCTCACACACACACACACACACACACACACACTCACAAGTAACACTCACTACAATCACACACTCTCACAGACACTCACTACACTACACTCACACACACCACACTCACTCACAAGTAACACTCACTACAATCACACACTCACACACACACTCACCACACTCTCACAGACACTCACTACACTACACTCACTCACTCACACACACACTCACAAGTAACACTCACTACAATCACACACTCACTAACCACACACTCTCACAGACACACTCACACACACTAACCACACTCACACACTAACCACACTCACACACTCACACTCACTAACCACAATCACCACACTCACACTCACTAACACACTCACACACACTAACCACACACTCACACACTCACACTCACTAACCACAATCACCACACTCACACTCACTAACACACTCACACACACTAACCACACCTACACTCACTGACCACACTCACACACACACACACTCACTCAGACACTCACTCACTCACACACACACTCACACACACTCACTCAGAACACCTTTTGTGTTCCAGGTCAAAAACGACAGCTCTTTTAAAAATGGCTTGTAAATCGCTCGTTATGATATATTATCACCAAATGCAGGATTCAATATTTTTTGTCAACTTGTTTTCTTTCAGTTAGGAAGGTTTTTTTGCAACTGATTGATCGTAGGCCTCATTGATCTGAGGATAAAGTTCATCTGTGTCTGTGTGTGTGTGTGTGTGTGT
>JAULUF010000025.1:37027500-37057500 GCA_031834385.1 Semotilus atromaculatus | reverse complement strand
GAATAAATCTTTTTTGTCCACCAAGGTGGATATTTTTCTTTGGCTCACCAAACATACAAGACAGACAGACATACAGACAACGTCTCAGACATAGTAAAGGAAATATAATAAAAAGATACATGTAAAATATAAAAATATATATATAATGACACGTGAACCGGCACACGGACCAATGGCGTTTCAACTTTAAAAAGGCAAAAAGAAAAGAGCTTATCAGACAACAAACTTCTCTTCCCGTGACTTTCATCTTCTGCACTTGTTCCACTGATCTTATGAATAAATCATAAAGGCCGTACCCCCTTCGGCTCGGAGCAGCGTGCGCTGTAAAACACAGAAGTGTTTATGGGAGATAAGAGCCAGAGAGGTTGCCTTCCCAATAACGCTTTTTATCACTCCATGTCCTCCCCGAGCATCGACTTTACGACGCAAACCCACGGCGGCAGAATGGATAATTAGAGGAGTGTGTGGAGTCGACATCTCAGACATGATAGAAGAGCCCAGACATCAGTGGAAACACACACTCCTGCGTAATACCTGCCGCTAAACACTGCAGTTGTGTTAAATATAAACGAGTGCTTGATTTCCTCCTCTCTGATGAGGCTTTCGTCAGGACCAGAAACTTAAACCGACGACTGATCTGGAAGAACGTATTGATCAGTTCCTGTCAGACTCAGACGATCGATAGGCCGAGTGATCTCGGGACGGTTTCCTTCTTGACCGCTGGACCTCAAACAACAGAACCGACACACTAACACACACTTTTTTTGTGTGATCGCAACACAAACACACACGATTCACACGACGCTAGATTTAAATTAACGCTCTGGGACCTGTAAATAAAATCAAAACGATTAAATATAAATATTAGATGAAAAACTTAAAACATAACAAATCTATTAAATTAAAATAAAATACAAATTTCAATTAAAAAATAACTGAAATAAGAGTTGAAATACTAAAATGACAAACAAAAAAAAAGATATATATTCTGTTATTAAAAGTCATAAATATTATAAAATGTTTTATTAATATCTTTATATGATAGCATTAATATTTTGAAATAAACAAAAAACATACATTGTCATTCATTAAGATACATTATATTATTAAGATTATATAAAATTTTAAATAAACGAGCAAAACTATTTATTATATAATATTTTTATATTGTAGATTTAATATTTGTAATTATTAAATAATATTTTGATAAAAAAAAGTATACATATATATATTATACATACATACATATATTTATTAGGGCTGTCAAATGATTAATCACGATTAATCGCATCCAAAATAAAAGTTTGTGTTTACATAATAAATGTGTTTGTACTGTGTAAAATTATTTTGTATATATAAGTACACACACGTGCATTTATATATTTAAGAAAAATGTGTTATTTATATATAAAATATTATATGTTTTTAAAATAAATATATTATGTATAGCCTATATATATATATATATATATATATATATATATATATATATATTTCTTGGGGGGAAATGGTTAGTTATCTTTGGCCGAAAAAAATAATTTTGTATTTCCAAAAACTAAAATTTAAATGAAAACTAATTTAAAATATTACTGAATACTATATAGTGCATACAAAATACAAAACCAACAAAAGTCTGTACTTTCAAAAGCGCATTACTGTAAACATGATCTTTGTTTATTTTTACAGACGAGGAAGAAAAAAAAAAACCCCAGATGTATGCATTGAACAGCATTTCATAGTTGGTTTTACATTAAAGTTATTTTGAACCCAAGTCTGATTTTAATCCCAAATGATGAAAAGCACCAGTCAGGACGTTGCATGAGTTTCAACAGTCCCTGATAATATACGTCCGTAACTGAGAGCCGAGGGGAGGAGTGCTCATTACTGCCTCAGTCTTCAGCTGCGGTCTGTGATTGAATAGACTGACCTCCAAAACCCAAATAGCGTAATCATCCCAACTCAGCTGTCGCAAATTAGCGGCGCTGGTTTCTGGGTCTTCGCTGATTGCTGCCGAGAGGACCCGTTTGAAGCCAGACATCTGCTGTGAATACACCACGATGACACTGTCTATCTGCCAATAGCTGTATCATAGACAAACAACCTCTTGTTATCGTGGAGCACTTCAGATGTGGAGTGACTCATTGTGTTGTTGTGTAGAAGCCCTCGGGTTCGAGATGATGTTCTACAGACATCCCTTAAACATGATGACATTTAGCTTTGCTCATCGCTCCTTCCTCAAAAACGTCTTCAGACACACTCATTTGTTTTTCTATTCTCTGTGACGACCTTTAAAAGTAGTGTCCGACTCTAAAAGTAGTATTGCTGTCATATCATAACCTCATACAGAACATGCGTTTGATTATTTAAACAGCACCAGAAATTACTAATAAAGTACGGTAACAATTTATTTTACTGTGTCCTTGTTACATATGTACTTACTGTAGTAATAATAGTCAATTATGCATAATTACATGCAACTAACCCTCAACCTAATCCTATCCTACCCTATCCCTATAGTAAGTACATGTAGTTACTTAATATTATTCTGTACTTAAATATATAATTACACCGTAACAAGGACGCTTCCTTTTACAGTACAGTACTTACAGTGTACTTACCTAGAAAGTACTGGCTAATATAAGGTAAGTACATGGAACAGGGGTAGGTTTAGGGGTAGGTTCAGGGTTAGTACTAGTTATTACCCAGTAATTGTAGTTACTAAAATAAGTACATAGTATTTACATGGGTAACTGGACTGTAAAAGGAAGCGTTACCAAATAAAGTGTAACCTACAGTACTATATTTCACACACTAAAGACACGAAACGCTTGTTTTATCCTCCATGCGTTAATGGAGTAGTTCACTTCAGAATTAAAGGGGTCATGACATGAGAAACCAAATTTGCATGAGAAATAGTGTCCACTATTCTGGGCCCAACAACGATGCCGCAAACTGTAAGTAATGTATTTCATCTTAAAACTACTTTTTATGCATAAGCACTGACGTTAGCCAATCATAACAATGGGCGTTAACGCTGAACTCTTAAAGGGGAAACACCCCCAAAACAGACTGTTTAAACCAGAGGAGGAGAAAAGGTCATAAATCACTACATTTTAAAAGGTTTTTGTCCAAAAAACTATAGTAATACTATAATTGCACCTAAGGGAAAATAATAAAACAAAAATAGAAAAGTCATGTCATGACCCCTTTAAAATTTCCTGATAATTTACTCTCCCACACATCATCCAAGATGTTCATGTCTTTCTTTCTTCAGTCGAAAAGAAGTTTATTGAGGAAAATATTCCTGGATTTTCTCCATATAGTGTCTTCAATGGGGTCCAACGGGTCGAAGGTTTAAATGTGAGTTTCAGTGCAGCTTCAAAGTCTCGACACGATCCAGCCGAGGAATACGAGTCTCATCTGGACAAACCAGCGACATTTATAACAAAAAATAACAAAAACATTTATATACTTTTTAATCTTGCACGTCCACGATCACATTGGAAAGGTCACGCGGTAAATGTAGGATAGGGAGAAAAACTCTAATGTTCTCCTCCAACTTCAAAATCATCCGACATCGTTGTTTTACCTTTTATTTTATTTTATTTTTTGTAAATGCCGTTTGACTGAGTCTTTGCACGTTCGCTTTGTAAACACTGGGTCGGTACTTCACAGCTAGAGCAAGATGAGCATTTAAAATCTACAATATAAAAATATTATATAATAAATATTTTATATAAGATATAAAGTATATTAAAAAGTATAAATGTTTATTTTTGCTATAAAATGTCCCACTCGTATTCCTCGGCTGGATCGTGTCGAGACTTTGAAGCTGCACTGAAACTCACATTTAATCCTTCACATTTAATGGTTGGACCCCATTGAAGACACTATATGGAGGAAATCCTGGAATGTTTTCCTGAAAAACCTTCATTTCTTTTTGACTGATGAAAGAAAGACATGAACATGATGATGTGGGCGTGAGTAAATTATCAGGAAATTTTAATTCTGAAGTGAACTACTCCTTTAAGACACACAAACAGAACCATTTCCAGAGAAAGGCCCAAGTATGATTCTGACATTTAAGTATGATATACAGTAAAAGCACTGCGGCACAAAGGGAAGACTAACCTTTATTCAGCAAAGAGGAGCTCTAACTGTAAAGACACCGATGTCTTAAGGTCGAGCTGGAGAAGTGCAGAGAGACAGAAGACACTGAGAACACAAACCCATTAGCAATAATCGAGAGTGAATCAGAGAACAGACTGGACTTCTATTATTTGCTTTTTTGCTCTACGGGAACAATAGGTACATAAAAATGACAGCGCTGAGCGATTAGGGTTCAGGACAGAACCTCGATGTTTCATTTCTCTTTTGAGGCTGAAGAATCAAAATCAACAGCTTAACCACACAGACATCACATAGACATATATCAGAGAGCATGCGATCATCTAACTCAACAGAAGAGCCCTTGAGCCCTAATTACTTCAGCAGGATTTGGAAACGACAACTTTCAAAGGGCTCGTTATTAGCGACACCGGTGGCCGTTAAGTGAACTGCAGCCATTATAGTTTAATAAAGAAAATTAAGCTAGAATATTTTCTTTGCATTATTTTTATCTTAAAATATTATCTTAAAATTGTATATTTATATATATTATAAATTATGTGTATTAGAGCCCGACCGATAAAGGATTTTGAAGGCCGATACCGATACAAATATTTGTTGGTTTTAAAATCCGATATTCCGATATATCGGCCGATATTTTTTTAACTTATTTTTTATTTCAGAAACGCGCAACAAAACATTAACAGATTTCCCTAACATTAGTTATTTGTAGTTATTTATGAGTTTTAACTAAAATAATATGATAATGCATTTTAAAAAGAAACTTGTTTCTTTTATTGTCACAACAGTAGCAATATTACTTGTGTATTATATTACAGTACCAGTCAAAAGTTTGGACACACTTTCCTATTGGTGTGTACAAACTTTTGATGGGTACTGTATATAGAAAACACAGTATAAACAGGATAAATATATAAACAATGTTTTTGCAATGATCACTCAAATGTGGTGGTCAAACACTTCTGTGACAGAGATCTGTAATGGAGGCGGGGTGAATGATACATTTGAGCGGTAACCAAACTAGTTTGCATTGCATGTTATATTATTCTAAATACTGTTGCATAATCTTCACTAATGACTTTGTCTTTTAATTTAGTCATGTTATATAAAACATAACTTGTACCAATAAATATATCAAAAGTGTCACTGACAAAACCTTATTATCTTCTATTTTTAGTCTTAATTCCTCTAATCTCTACCAGTGGAGGAATAACTCATATCTTTTTAATGAAGTAAAATGAATAATATCATAATGAAAACATTTTTAATTACATATGTACAGTAGTACTTTTATACTATTTTAAATAAGTAGTAGCCTAAGCAAAATGATGTAGGCTACTAAACGTGAAACTAGGCTACTCTTATGCAAAGATTGCAAAAAATCAATTCTGTGAATTACACTGCGCAAATCAAAAGTAATAGGCTACTACCCACCGGATGAAGAAGGGTTGGCTCTCAACAGAACATAAAATATTCATTTTATTTTATTTTTCGTGTTCGCATTTATGAGGAAAAAACAATGTTACGGACGTGACGAGCTCTGAAAGCGGCAGTAAAGTGCTTTAAAACTTTCACAGAGACCTCAGACAGAAAGCACAAAGCCTTTCATTAAAGTGAATTTCGGTATCTTAATTTGAATCTATGTTTCATCAACCAATTGCCTGGATTTAATAAATAAGAAGTAAATATAGCGGAGCGGACAATAGATAATCTCGACACGGAGGCGCCGGCGGCTGAACTGCAACTCGTCTCATAAATGAACCGAAACTCAGCGTATAGAACTGAGAAATATATCTATATTGAAATGTCTACTTTTAAACAGAACAATTCAAAACTAAAGACAGACTGCTCTCTGCTTATGTAACCCGTATGAAATGTGCATTTCTCTCTGTCGTGTTCACTGAAGATCGCGAGTCAGCATCGTCAACTTCATCTGCCGACACTGACTGAAAACACTGACTGAAAAAAATGTCTCCTTGCTATATTTGATGTATTCATAATCATTACTTTTGCCAGTTCTTTGTGACAGCTTTTAGGTGCTTTATTGGCAGCGCCACCCTTACATGAATCACCGCACCCCGCATTTTTTTAAATATTCATTTATCGGCCATTATAAATGCCGATACCGATAGTTAGGAAAATGCCTAATATCGGCCTGCCGATATATCGGTCGGGCTCTAATGTGTATGTATGTATGTATACACACACACACACATACCGGTACACATACTTTATAATATATATAAAAAAAATAAAAAAATGATATATAAAGAACACATTTTTCTTAAATATATACATGCATGTGTATGTATTTATATATACAAAATAATTATACACAGTACACACACATATATTATGTAAACACAAACGTTTATTTTGGATGTGATAAATCGTTGCCCAGCACTAATTTTGCAGCAATTAACATTTGTCAGAACATTTATTAGTTGTTTTTCTCCAGAATCGTGCAGCCCCAACGCATGAAATTTTTTTTACATACAGATGAAACTCGAAAAATGTGAATATCGTGTGGCTTACAGAAAGTATAATTATAAATTATGCCTATATAAAGTATATATTATTATTATTATATTATATATTATAAAGTAATATAAGTATGTGTGTGTAAATATATACACACAGGTGAAACTCGAAAAATGTGAATATCGTGTAAAAGTTATAATTTTGATGATTATGGCTTACAGCTTATGAAAACCCCAAATTCAAAATCTCAGAAAATTTGAATATTACATGAAATCAATAATAAAAAAAGATTTTAAATACAGAAATGTCGCCCCTCTGAAAAGTATAATCATGCATATGTATATAGTTATACATACTAAATATATTAGCTTCACATTTTAATTTGAATTACTGAAAAACTTTTGCACAATATTTACATTTTTCGAGTTTCGCTTGTATATTAGTCCCTTTAATCAATCAACTTCAAAACATTTCACAACGATGAAAACCCAGCTACATGCAAACGTGCCAAAAACAGCCCTCGTCTTTTTATATGTTGTAGTTTAGCGTTTCGGCAGTGATGGAGCAGGGGATTTTGATCTCAGTATTTCTCCAGTTCCCGGTCACCCGTCCATGGAATTAAACCCGTAACCTCTGCAACAGCAACTCACTTTCTGAACTATTAGACTGGGAGAAGCAGCAGTTCCAGCCAAAGACTTCATCAGTCAGACTCTGACAGGATAAATAGGCCAGCGCACACATCTCAGTTCAAACATCATTATACTGAGGCACTTCACACACAACATGGATCCATTGTGCCAAATGCCACTGCTTACGGCACCAAAATGAATACGCTTCGATACAGTCACTTTAGTAGAGAATATTTGAGATTATGCTAAAAAGCTGATAATGTGCAAAGTCACGTAAACACCTTAAACGTGTGTGTTTTATCAGGGAAAGGTCATAAACACAGGCATGTAAACACCTCGACCAGCTTTCTGTTTACGTTCTGATGTCAAGACCGCGGATGTGCAAAATTATGCTTGACAGCGATTAGACACGCATGGACGGAGGTCAACAGAACAGATTCTGGTTTATTTATTTAGCGTTTAGCGCCGTATCTGCATCAAAAGGCTATATTTATGGCAAATTCAAGAGCAATGGAATTTAAAATGAGCATAATAACAATTACATTTCACTTCATTGTATACATTTAACAATATTATCTCCATAAACAAAACTAAAATATAAAATGAATAAAAAAAATAGCAACAACAATAATAATAACAGTTATACAAAAACTTTTCTATTTCATATTTGATAAAAATTCTAATATTTGACTTTAAAGTTAATGTACTTTATGAATAAAGACATTGCTTACTATTTAAAGGACATTCTAATAAAACATGCTTTACAGTCGAGTAAGACTTACAGAAATCATATACAGGCAATTTTTACCTTTCAATATATATAAGTTTAGTCCGTGTGACCAATTCAACAACATTCATACATATTAAATTTTTTATATACATAAACATCTCAAAAATACCATTTAAAAAATACCATCTATATAGTATATACACACTGTATTTCACTATATTACCCATGACAATGTAAATTCAGAAATCTGTTTTATAAATATTATATTTTTGATTCATATTTTGCTAGCAAAAATTCAAAATACAGAGCTACTTTTTTCATCAACGTACATTTTTCTTTTTGCATTTTACTTCCAAATAGTTACAGAATGTACCAGAAATAACTAGATGAAATTAATTAATAGTTTCACACCAATAAAAGATTTTTTAAATCAAGATACATTTTCTTGAGATATGTTCTGTGGTCTGAAAAATGTCAAACAAATGTAAAAATATCTCCCAATGGGGTCCAAAATAAGTTGTTTAAATATGTTAAAACTCACTTCATTTTGACAAAATTTCCCCGAAAAAAACAATTGCCATTTTGGAAAACCTTGCAGTGTCGTATAGTTATGCACATCCTTAATCAACCTGCTAATCCTTTGCTGTATTATCCTGAAGAAACAATGACTAAACCATCTGGAAAGACAATCGAGGAGAAGACAATCGCTGTGACCAACGATGCACGGCATAAAACAAAGCTCTTCTTCACCTGAACTGGAATGATCTAGAAAGCCACACACATACTCACTTCAAAAGCTCTTCTCGAGTGGCTTGCTGAGAGCGACGCTGTGGAAAATGTGACTGGAAATCACTGTAAGAGGTCTGGGGCTCAGCGAAGGAAGACTGGCGGGAAAAACAGCTGCATCCACTTTCCATCGGGCTTTTTGATGAAACGCTTCAGACTCTTATGTAATGAACACAGGTGTTCGTGTGCAGCGCTAACGTCTGTCTCCAGCTGAGGTCTCTTCATAATGCCAACTCTGACACTGACATCCGTCAGATTAAACCACTACATTTCCATGAGTAAGTGCTTGCATTGGCCACTTTGTGCTCAAACACAGGGCAGATTTTGGAGACGCACAGCACTGACTGGAAGTTATTCATAGATAAAAACACAGCACTAATGTCAAGGTCATGGGTTTGATTCACAGAAAACACACACATACTGATCAGATGTAAACCCTGAATGCACTGCGAGTCACAGTGGATGAAATGAATGCAAAGCACATTCCCCGCTGAGAGACCAGCATGTGCTCTCAATCATCACTGATCAGCATTATCACCAACATGGAAATTCACACTGGTCTGAGCCGGCCTTTCAGTAGAGCTTCCTGAATATAACCTGATGCTGTTCATTGCTGCCATGTTGCTATGGTGTTGCCAGGGCTTATCTCTAAGATGTCCTGAGTGGTGTTTGGGATGTTGCTATGTGGTTGCTATGGTGTTGCCAGGGCTTACCTCTGTTTAGAAAGTTTTTAAGTGGTTGCTATGGTGTTGCTAGGGTTTACCTCTTTAATAATAATAATAATACGTTTATTTTATATAGCGCCTTTCTCAAACCCAAGGTCGCCTTACATAGTGGAAAGGCAAGTATACACAACAGCAACAACCAAAACAATACAACAAAGACAAGTTATCTGTGTGAAGCTATGAGTTTGGTGTGGAGAAATGATCATTAAACAAAAAGGTCTTGAGATGAGCTTTAAAGAGGGGAAGTGAAGGACAGTAACGAAGAGGTTGTGGGAGGCTGTTCCAGAGTTTGGGGGCCAAGGCACTGAAGGATCTGCCACCCAGGATGGAAAGTCTGGAGCGGGGGATAGCCAAGAGATTTTGGTCAGAAGATCTGAGTGAGCGGGATGGAGTGTACGGGATCAGGAGGTCGCGGATGTAGGGGGGAGCAAGGTTATGGAGCGCTTTGAAGGTGAGTTGTTACTAAGTTACTTTAGTTACTAAGGTGTTCTGAGTGGTGTTTAGAATTTTGCTATGTGGTTGCTATGGCGTTTCCAGGGCTTATCTTTAAAATGTCCTGAGTTGTGTTTAGAATGTTGCTATGTGGTTGCTATGGTGTTGCCAGGGCTTATCTCTAAGATGTCCTGAGTTGTGTTTAGAATGTTGCTATGGTGTTGCCAGGGCTTACCTCTAAGATATCCTGAGTTGTGTTTAGAACGTTGCTATGTGGTTGCTATGGTGTTGCCAGGGCTTATCTCTAAGATGTCCTGAGTTGTGTTTAGAATGTTGCTATGGTGTTGCCAGGGCTTATCTTTAAAATGTCCTGAGTTGTGTTTAGAACGTTGCTATGTGGTTGCTATGGTGTTGCCAGGGCTTATCTCTAAGATGTCCTGAGTTGTGTTTAGAATGTTGCTATGGTGTTGCCAGGGCTTATCTTTAAAATGTCCTGAGTTGTGTTTAGAACGTTGCTACGTGGTTGCTATGGTGTTGCCAGGGCTTATCTCTAAGATGTCTTGAGAAGTGTTTAGAATTTTGCTATGTGATTGCTATGGTGTTTCCAGGGCTTACCACTGTTTAGAAAGTTTTTAAGTGGTTGCTATGGTGTTGCTAGAGCTTACCTCTTCAGTTACTAATGTGTTCTGAGTTAGTATGATGTTTAGAATGTTGCTATGTGGTTGCTATGGCGTTTCCAGGGCTTATCTCTAAAATGTCCTGAGTGGTGTTTAGAATGTTGCTATGGTGTTGCCAGGGCTTATCTCTAAGATGTCTTGAGTAGTGTTTAGAATTTTGCTATGTGGTTGCTATGGTGTTTCCAGGGCTTACCACTGTTTAGAAAGATTTTAAGTGGTTGCTATGGTGTTGCTAGAGCTTACCTCTTTAGTTACTAATGTGTCCTGAGTGGTGTTTAGAATGTTGCTATGGTGTTGCCAGGACTTATGTTCTGAATAGTGTTGACAGCAAACACCACCAACAAGAAACTCACTTAAGAGCACCAGAAAATACTAAATAACACAGTGTAAGAACAGGATAACATTTATGCAGTTCATTAAAACTAAACCTGAATAATCGCATTAGTAATAGTGGTACCATCTTCAAAAATCTAAAATCCAGTCCCACTGTGCAGCGCTCTCTCTCTGCCAAACTACTACAGAATACACCAGAGTCCCTCCCGTCGGAGCAAAACGCGATCAATACGGCCCAGTGACTCGTGATTGCTCTGTGTATTTTCAATGATCCAACAGAGATGTGTTTAAGCCATCAAACACCTTCTAATCATCATGCAACAGGGACTTCAATTTACACTGGACTGCGTGTTCTCAGCCCGGTCGATTATATCTGTTCCATCTACCGGCAGCTCCAATTCTGTTCGAGCAGTCTTGCTACTATTTGGCCATAATAAGCCTCAAATTGATGATTAACCTTTGTAATCCAGCAAGCACATGGAAGACGGTGTGCTCTTGTCATCCGAGTGGCTGCAAAAAAGATTCTGTATTATAGTGTGCGGGAAAATTGAGGGGTTTCTGAGCAAATGAGGCAGCGTTATCTGCACGAAGCGTGCTCGAGTATAATGAAGATGCATCTCGAGAACGAAGAGTCTTTTAATAGCAAAACAGACCGCTTCACTGTATTGTGCACGCTTTAACAAAAAACTGCGTTATCCGTGGAGATAGAGACTGTTATCTCGGGAACGCGAGGTGAATTAGCATGTGGTGCAGAGCGTCGGCCATTGTTTATGGCACTCTATTATTTGGTAATCAGACATTAAATGAGTCATTTCTCTACATTTAACATTCCAGCCGGTGAGCTAATGGCTTAATCTGACCAACGTGGATGATTTACCACGTTGTTTACTCTGAATCACCATTAGACGCACTATTCGTGACTGCAAATGAAGCACGAAATGATTTCTAAAAACATGCACTTTGACTCCTGAAAGGTTGACCATTCAGATATATGCATTAATATGCGTTTTATGCTTTCGCCACCCTGTGACATTTGCAGCGTGTCTGGCGGTTGTTTCATAAGGGCAATGTTTATAAAAGGCTTGAGGCTCCTTTATCAGAGGCCTTCATCAGTTGGTATTTCATATCTATCATATTTGTGTCCTTTACACATCACTCTGTCAAAGCGCCAGACAAGCAACCTCCTTCATTATCTTAAAATCTCTAAGGACAAAAAAATAAGATTCTCATTTCAATGAAATAAATTTAAATTAAATTAAAGTCCTAAATTAAACCCTAATATATTCCACTCCGGGGGACAGAGGCAGAATCAGGGCATACTTGAAAAACATGTCAAAATCAGGAATAAAGTAAACTTTTAAAGTTCAGAAACTTTCATTTGTCAAGGGGTCATGGCTCACTGTTATGCCTATGCCAATCAAAGTTGGAGTATTAAAGTAACATAAAAAAAAAAGATAAATCACAAAAGATGCAACAAGTTCTAAAAAAAGGCCAAACCAACAAATAACTATTACACAGCTAACAAAAATATGTTTTAACGTGCCCATTAAAGGTGCTATATGTAGGTTTTCTACTCAAATGAATCCTTTTTTTGTTGCCTGTGTGTGAAAGGGTTGTAATCACACATTACAATGATCCACTTGTCGGGTTTTGCTATTACCTCTGAAGGCCAGTATTCCTATTAAAACATGATTCAGATCAACTTCTACATACTACAACATACATGAGACATGAGATGAATACAGAAGACTGTTCCAGCATAACAAAAAGAAGGTGCTTTAGGATGTAACTTTTATTTTATGTACTAGATCTACTGTCTAACGTTACTCATCCCACTATCATATTGTTTATAATACACATTTCCAGACACGTTCGGTACAGTAATGTTACTTCCTACGGTCTTACTGTTACACTGAAATTGTTCAGTATAGTTCACTAACCGTTTTCGTTATCATATCATACATTCACCTATGTTGACATTGCTGATTGTGAAAGATACACGAATAGTTAGTGAAATGCCTTATGCTAGATAACACTACATGTCGGCTAAATGCAGTCAATGTAACGTTATCATGGTACGAGCATGGAGCGTTAGTTCATCGTCAAGCTGATCAAAGTAGCCTATTATTGTAACGTTGCAGTGGGAGTTTACTTGAGTTTCCAGCATGTGTGATGCTTTCTCCGCTGTGTTGAAAGTCTCAGTTCAGTTCTTGAGTTCGAGCACGAGCGCTCTTGTAAAAATTGGTTGCAATCTGAAACATCACCGCTAGAGGCCGCTAAAAGTTACATATAGCACCTTTAAGTTATTAAAATGTTATTTCTAAAATGTTCTCAGAGCATTCAAAACGTCCAGCTTTTTAAATGTTTTAAAAAGAATCTTCCTTGTTTTATAATTTTTCAAACAACGTTACTTTTGATGAATATTCTCTGAACATTCCAAAACAAAGTTACATTTAAAAAAAAATAGGATGAACGTCTGATTAAAATATTTCAGGCGATCTGCCACTGTTTTGAGAACATAATAAAGACCAGATAACTTTAAACGAACGTTAATGGAGGAACGTTTGTTCATAACTTTGAGAGAACCTTGCCAGAACAGCCCATATTAGCCGGGGAGCAACTGAGGACTCATCTAAAGAATAACGGGAGATTCAAATAGATGTTTGCTTGGGAAATGTAATATATGTACAGATATGAAATGTACATATATTAAATATATCCACATAGAAAGTGAAACCATATATGTAGCCTACATATATTTGCCCATATATAAAACCTAGAAAATGGAACAATTTCATATATTGACATATAAAACTGGCCCATATATTTTATGAATGCAGTCTTTTATTTGTGATATTGGAACAATGCTCACAATTAATGAAAAATTTTGATAATTCTAAAATGGGATATCATTTTAAATGAAATGTGGATTGTGTAGACTTGTTAAAAGTTCAAGATGTTCAAATAAGGAAAACAAGGAATGAATTAATAAGGAAACCATAAGCATGTAGAATGTATGTATGTTGTTTAAATAAATTGGCATATATAAATTAAACATATCGGTGAAATATATGGTTATAATACACAATATTATATAAACAATAATCAAATATATTGTATTAATATGTGTCAATTTAATTATTTAATATGGACAATTTATGTATAAAGGGGCATTCAATTATAAGACTATGTCTTCCTTATGCTCCTATTTTTTGTTGTTGATGTGATTATTATTGTGTCTGTAATAACATCATGACTGAATAAAGAACTTGAACTTGAACATTTTATATATGTTATAACGCTATATCAACATATATCTAGATATATGTATATATGTGATAGCAATATATTGTCTTATATTTAGCATATATGACAGCATCACATATGTCATATATTACACTAGTCAAATAACCATTTAATATTATTTAGGAAGCTCTGTGTAAGCCGGTTTAGAGTTTGTCAGAGCCGATCAGACACAGTCACTAGAGGGTGTTCACAATATAATATAATATTAAAAACAGCACAACAAAATAGAATCTTTAAAAGTTGAATATTTGAACCTTGACATTGATGTCCAAACGGAGCAGTACAAGATTGAATTGCACGTTACAAAAATGTAATACGGGTTTCTTCAAATCTCTAACCCTGAGTATAAGCACCACTAATAATAATGTGACCCTCGTGCCGCTGCTCAAGCACAACCGTATAAGTGTTTGCATGAGAACTTTAAAAGTTTTCTCTCTGCTATGAGGCAGTTTCGCTAGAGAGTCTTCCAGCTTTACTTTCTCCACTGTTCCATGAAAAAGCCTTTTATGAAAGCCTGAAAACAAAAAATAATAAATAATGAATCCAGTAACACAGAATGGAAAATCCAAGACGTGCAGCATAATAAAGTAAGCCGCAAAATCAAATGACTGCTGTTTCTATGAGCTTTAATCTCTGGGTAATTTCATTTCACACAACACAGTACTAAACACTGCAACACTAGAACAATATTTTGGCTTCTGCCTCTCGCAGGTATTTGAGAAACGGAGCCATTAAACACACATCTATTGTCTAATTGTGTAGCTGAATAACAACATCTGCAGTGCTTGTAGGGCCAAATAAAGAGCAACACAACGTGCGGTAAAGGAGGCTTTCTCTCTGATCCGAAGAGAAGGAAAATCCATGAATATAAGTCTTTTTGCTCATCAAGTGGAATGATAAATTCCCCCCATAATGCATCTGCCGCAGAATTCGTGATGAAAAAATATTTTAAATTAGGTGTCAAAAGCCTCACACTCAACAACTCCCTCTCAAACTGCACTCCAAACGTGCTTTCGTCCAATTATGTGAAAATGACAGCAAATTGAACAGAAGAAAGCACAAAGCCGTCATCCCGAGGCTCACATCCAGGAAGCCTCATCGGAATACATATACCATTAATGAGTCTGTCCCATCATGTGAGATCATCGGATGCTGTGTGAGTTTATGCGAGGAAACACAATCAATACACTTATCCAGACGCACCGCACAGCCGTCGTAAGACGAGGGACGGGGATCATTATTCTGGGTCCGATTTCAGTTCGGGTTCTTTAAAAGGATAGTCCACCCAAAAATAAACATTCTGACATCATTTCCTCACCCTTGTGTCATACCACTGTATTTCTTCTGAAGGAGATGTTCAGCAGAATGTTCACGCTGATCTTTAACATGCAATAACCGGAAGCCCCAAAAATAGCAAAGTTTGAGCCATTACTCATTGATATTTTTGCTTTCCAAATTATATGTTTACATACAGTATAATCATATACATATATGATATATACATTTTTCAATTGTAGTCTTTTAAAAAGGCATCTGAAAATAATTAACTAAGTGCAATGTAGAGTTGTCAAAATATTTTCGATGCATATCGTTACAGAAATATCTGAAACACTTCCAATACTCAATTTCCGCAGAATAAACACAATACCAGCTCTCTCTCTAATCTCTCCGACAGCGAGCGGCACACAAACCCGCCTCCACTCACTCACTCGTTTCATTTGCTCCGGATGAATGTTGTTGCTGTTACAGGGCTTGAAATTCGGCGTGGGATTGCAAGTATTGCGCATAATTTTATAATTTTGCGCACACATGAAGCCTCTTTTCACTGCTTATTCGTAAAATACTGCAAAAAATAAATGTCAAATGCTGGTTTTGGAGAGTATTGACGTAAACACAGTCAGTTCTGGTTTAAGTGAACGTAAACAGTTGAGAAAGAAAACGCATGTAACAGTATGATGGATCCGTGCGTCAGGTCTTAAAGGTTAAAAAGTCAAATTATGACATGATATTAAAAATATCTATATGGCGTTTTTTCCCCATGGTATCGATGTCAAAATTGTGGCCTGTGAAAATGCTGAGTGGCTTTGGAAAAACCAGGAGCCACAGTGACAGATGAGCAAAAAAATAAAAATGTCAAGCCCTATACGGGTAACACTTAATTTCAATAGTCCACTAAAGCCCTATTTGCACGGGATTAGTATTACCTGGTGACCTCATGTGTAATAATTGAGTTGGCGCTTGCAACGCCAAGGTCATGGGTTCGATTCCCAGAAAAAAGCAAGAACTGATAAGAATATAAAATGTGTACCTTGAAATGCAATGTAAGTCGCTTTGGATAAAAGCGTCTGCCAAATGCATAAATGTAAATGTAAATAGCAGCATCTGACATTCATCTGTTTATGATATATATCATACAGCTAGACCTATAATAACAGCATTTATAACAAGCAATAGCTTAATGACATCATATCCGGGATATAAATCAATAAATTTGAGTAAAATCACAGGCTTCGGTTATCCTGTGCGAATACGCCACACGAAATTCAGATGTGGGGGGGTAATGTCTAAATCACACGTGGTCCCCAGATAGTACTAATCCCGTGCCAATAGGGCTTTAGACATTGCGGTAGATTTTTCCGTAAACCTAACTACGTACTTGGGTCTCATCTACAAATCGACGTCCCCTAACGCCTGTGACGTTTAGTATATCTGGGTCTCCAAACGAACCTGCATTAATAGCAGACAAACAGACTTCAGCAAATGTCCTCCAAATGCTTTAATCACGGCCGGGAGATCTTCCCAAACAGTTCTCAGGGAATCTCTCCCAAGAAGAAGCAAGGCCGGAGGATCTCAGACAAATTCCATTGAGAATCAGAATCAAGCAGAAGAATCCCTCAGGTTTTATAGGATAAAGACAGACACATCAAAATAAGATCAGCGTGACTAACATGTCGCCTTCTATCAATATGATTGGTTCAATTGGTAAAGCAAGCCCCTCCCTTCTTTATTCTCTGTTACTGGCATAAGTAAGAACATCTCGAATCTTCCAAAAAGTTAAGAGTTCAATTGATTACTCAATATATAGTAATGAGTTTGCGCACCTACCCCGAAGTGATCAAATAAAATAAAATTCTGTATCAAAATCTGTATCAATCAATAGGCAAGCAAGACAAGTAGTTTGTTTAGGCATGGTTTGTAGGGAATTACAAACCTGTGCACATATATTCAAACGCACATAACTATAGAATCAGTTCTTAATGCGCATGTGAGCATCAGTGTTTATCACAGGTTCAGTTTAAAGTCTGTTTATAGAGAACGGCGTCGTCTTAGCGGCCCCTAATTTAATAACAAATGATCATTTCGCCGGAAGTGAGTCAATCAAAACTAACTTTAGCTGGAAATAACATTATTCAAGAATCGCTATAAAGCCAAAACAATCTGTGTTACCTTAAATTATATGTTTATCTCTGTGAAGCTGCTTTGAAACAATCTACATTGTTAAAAGCGCTATATAAATGAAGATGACTACAGACAAAGAACAATGTTTTGTACATTGTCCAAAGGACCTAGAATCAGACCTAGAAGGGGAAGTAAGATTTATTGTGTTATATTGTTAGACCTAGAAGGGGAAGTCAGGTAAAAGATTATCTCAAGGTTAAAGTTAGATTTTTAAAATAGTTAGTTCTAAAAAAAATAGTTTACTATCTTATTTATTAAAAATCCACCACAACATTCTACTAACTAGAAGTAACTTTGCAAGTACATGTAAACTTATTCTAATAACCCAAACCCCTAAACTAACAGTCTGCTAAAAGTCTACTAATACTCTAATGAGAGAAAGTGCACTGTCAAAATAAAGTGTGAATATATACATTATAGAGTAGATTTTCATTGAGTAACGACTGTTCCATAGACAAAGATACTGAACAGCTTCAGAAGACTGGAATATATATGGACCACTGTTTAATGACAAGTCTTTTTGACCAATTCATTGCAAAATGACCAGCTAATAAGAGTTGGGACAGCAGGAAAGATTCTTGTTTTCACTTTTGCCACATTGAATCTAGTCTCACACTCACATAATTAAAATTTTAGCACAAGACAACATCAAAATAATTCACTTTTTAAAAACTGTACTTACAGAGAAGGTGGTAAAGAAAAGGCCTCCGCTCATGAATAATTCAGTTAGGCTCAAATATGCAAATCTATGTATTAGCCTAGTTATGCTCCATGCCGTAACTTACAGCAAGTTATCTATTATATATGAACGAGACTTGGGATGGACGACTCGTTGGCAGCTATAACTTCACCCTCGCAGCGCTAAAGATACTGGATAACTTGGAGGCTCCAAAATGCTAATGCCTACTTGACTAATAAATGACATCCTGTGAGAATTAGCGAGTAGTACGCGCAGATGTCTTGCAGCTATTAAAGACAATGATGTTGTTAGGTTTGGGAGGCTTGTGAGATGGACTGAGGCGAAGCATAGCGCTGTAGCTAATCCTTCCATTCTCCCTAAAGGGCTAATCAGGAATCTGCTCCGACTGATCCCATCCATCTACATCTGAAGCAATTTAACAGAAAGAGTTCACGAGGAGTCTCAGCGGGCACCAAATGAGCCGAATCTAGGCCAAACTTTTAAAGACATGTATGGCTAAGTTAATATGTGGGCTGTGAAGGGAAAAGGTTTAACATGCAAACGCAGGAACATTTTCACCAGCAGATGCAAGTGTTCAGCAACTCTCAGTTTCATGAAAGATCCCAACAGAGAATTACTGGCTGCTGAGAGCATGAAAGCATCGGAAAGTAAGAGATATAAGAAAATAAAATGTTAATATTGTGCATATTATTGGCCATTTGCAGTTCATGGTAATTATTAATGCATGTCAATGTTTGCGTGTTGCAATGGTAAAACATAGTGTTGGTAGCGAAGTCAATTTACATAAATTCCCATTGATTGTTGTTTAAATTAACCATCAATTGCTCAATTGCTCACAAATGCTCGCCTTGCTCTGTTCTGTGATGCGCGTTCGTGACTCACGTAATACGCAATTACGCTGAAAAGGTCACGCTTCTGTCCTGACGAAAATGTTCTTTTAGCCTTTTTAATATTAAAACACCCAGGATACGCACACGGAATATTTAAATTTTTGGGCACATTGGGCATATTAGGAAATATTTGGGCATTTAAACGATAAACTGACACAAAGACATTTGAATATGTGTATATGGTCCTCCTTCCTCACATTCGTAAACACTGACTCGGTACTTCCGCCGACGCGTGACCTTTTCAACGTAACTGCGTATTACGTGAGTCACGAACGCGCATCACAGAACAGAGCAAGGCGAGCATTTGTGCTTATAAAACTTAAACTGTTTTATTTATTTGTGAAATGCCGATGGTTTGTCTAGATAAGACCCTTATTCATCGTCTGGTGTCGTTTAAAGCCCTTTGAAGCTGCACTGAAACTGTCATTTGGACCTTGAACCGTTTGGGTCCTGTTGAAGTCCATTATATGGAGAAAAATCCTGGAATGTTTTCATCAAAAACCTTCATTTCTTTTCGACTGAAGAAAGAAAGACATGGACATCTTGGATGACATGGGGGGAGGAAATTATCAGCAAAAGTTTTTTTTAAAGTGAACTAATCCTTTAACCCAAATTGGGGGCACTACTAAGTTATCATGTTACTTAACATGATACTCAATCACTTGCTTAACCAACACAAAATAGGTGTAATTTTAAAGCCTAGAAGCTTGGCTTTACAGTGAATATAGTGAATATGACCTATAGTGCATATAATAGTGCTTTATTTTCATAGCGTGGAAAAATGAAAGTACATGAAAATGTGATCTGTAAAATCATTACAGTGTCATATATCGATAAAGATGTCTTATTATCTAGCAGAATACAACAAGCATATTTGTTTCAGTTAAGAGACCAAACTAGACCAAGTATTTGTATGAGCCGGCACACATACAAATAATATACACAGGATGCTTTTGCGCTGTGTTGCTTTTTAACTTTGTGAAACATTAGTAATCCATAGTAGATCACATATCTTTCCCATCAAGCCCAAGCGCAACATAAGACAATGTGTGGATCACAGAGCTAAAGCAACAGGACTTCCAGGATCCAATCGCATCGAAACTGGATCTATAGTCAAGTCTAGTCCCCTTCATTTATATAGCGCTTTTAACAATATATGGGGGGTAGGGATGATGTGTAGAGACCAATCAGAGACTGTTTTACAGCTGGAGCGCGCTGGGATTGGTTCGATTGCTCATTGACAGGTCATGATTTACCGTACGCCGTAGAATAGGAGCCACAGCTGAAACAGTGATCGTCACTCATCAAACAGGATCTTATTACTTGTGTACTTTTATTGTGCCGTTTACACAAGTAAGTAGTTCTTATGTTCAGTAAAAACACTTGTTTATTGTTTAAAGGGTTTTTTGGACGCTTGGTTAACTATGTTTCGAAATAAACGGCTTGCCTGCCTAATCCATTGCATGGCTGGAAGACATTTTAAAGTCCCCCTGTAGTCAATAATTGTATCCCTTAAAACTCATCGTTGATCACTAAAATGACATATTTAAATGTTTTTTCCTAGAATTTTTTTTCTTAATGCCTTAAAAAAAAAGCTTGAATGAAACCCGACACCCTTGCCTCATTTCGTATATATGCGGTTCTATGAATATGCAACTGAGCCCCGCCTCCACTCACTCCCTCACTCAGAGATCCACTGGTTGACGATCACACGTTGATCTGATTGGTTACAAGGTCGTTTGTGACGTCAGAAACACTTTTTAAGACTGTCTTTGGTTCACTGCAGCTTTAAGGAGAAAATACTCAGCAATGCTGTCGACTTATGAACTTACACATGGATTGTGTCTTAAAGCATATTACAACATCACATAGACATATAAACAACAATTACAACCTTAATCGACCAAATTATCGACAATTAACCGTTAGCATCCCTAGGTGCTGGTATATTCCATGATTGATGAACCAAAGCCCCGACAGTTGTTGCAGCATTTGTTGTTTATAAAACAGCAAGGTACACAAAATGCACTGCCATCTGCGGACGAAACTGTGTGCTTAGCTTCTTTTGGATTTTGAAAGGGTCCATAAGTCAGAGAATTGGGCTCAGACAAAGGCTGCCTTTAAGCACTGTTAGATCTGAGAGGAAAAGCAAAGAGCATCCCTCAGGGGCTAATCTGTATTTGCCCAGTTCAGCATTAACCATATAAAAGAGAGTTCAATAAGTCGCAGAACAAAACTCAGCTGAGAGCCCTGACGTGTCTGGCCCGAGGGCGTCGATGAGTTACACACCGCCAGCAGCAAGAGCTCACACACCCATGACAAATGACTCCTCTAGTCATGGCATATTATCATGCTCTGTGCCCGTCTCTAGAAGCCTGCCAGGTGCAAGAACATCTCATTCTTGTAGCACTAGAATATTTTGATGTATTATTCATTTAGGGTGTAGTCCCTCTCATTGCAATGCGAAATGAGCTAAATGAGGCGAATCTCACGAAACCTGTCACAAACACGTCTAGATCATATTTCACCCCCCGAATCGAAAGAAAAAAATAAGATATTATATTATGCACAAAGAAAATGGAGCCTATTTTAAGAGAAGTTTTTTTTTTTTTGCGACTTGCATGCCAATAAAGCACTAATTCTTAGTGGAAAAATATTCTCATCGATTTAATGCAAACATAATAATGATTTATTATTTAAAATAAAAACTATTGATCCATCATGCACTGAATAACACTTTAAAATAATGTTTCATTTTTTATATTAGTTAACATGAGCTAACAATGAAAAGTACTTCTAAAGCTATTATTAAAATCAAAAATTGTGTAAGTTAACGAAATAAGAATGAACAATTACTTCTACAGCATTTATTAATCTTAGTAGTTCAACATTCACTAATAATTATTTAAATCAATGGTTATACTTGTTAACATTAGTTAATGCACTGTGAACTAACATGAACAAACAATGAACAGCTGTATTTTTATTAAATAACATTAACAAAGATGAACTAATATAGTAACAAATGTATTGCTCATTGTTAGTTTGTGTTAGTTAATACATTAACCAATGAACCTTATTGTAAAGTGTTACCTATATTATTTAATGGACATGAGTGGACATGCACTAACAATCAACAGTTTAATTTTTATTAACTAACGTTAACAAAGATGAATAAACACTGTAAAAATGTATTGCTCATGGTTAGTTAATGCATTAACTAATATTAACTAATGGGAGCTAGTTGTAAAGTGTTACCCACTCATGCTCATTCTTCTTTTGATTTTGGGGTGAAACACGACCAGGATATTTTATTATGAGATTCACCCGAGAAGAGACACGAGCTAAACCAGCAGATTTAATACAAATTGCCTGGCAAGATTTCTCCCAAAACCAAAGACATCTGGAGCGCAAACTCCTTCCAAACACAATCTGCTCCTATAACAACTGTACGTATACGTCCCAACTCCAGCAGGAGAATATTAATTATCAGCCGACATTAAGGCCTGCAGATTGAATCTGGCACACATTAAAGTCGAGCATGTTACCACGATGGACCTCCTGAGGGGAAAGACGTCTACATTTTCTCTCCCAAAAAGAGCAGAATACATTTACATGCTTAACAATGTGCCATTCCCTCAGCTAGCAATTTCCCTTCTTTAATTCAACTAACACAACCTCATCAAATATTAATATCGCTCTTGAGTCGTCTCTAACGGAATGCAAGAGAAAATGAAAGGCGATTATGGAGAAATAAAACAAATAACTAAAAAATGCCTCCGTTGGAATGAATCTAAGCGACTGGAACATGATTCACGGAGATCTTTATTTGCTCTTATCAAGGACGCAGTGCTTTCCATCTTCATGTTCGGTCTGGTATTATTAATGCAATTTTGCTCTCCTAATCATGTCTAACAGAAAAATACATTTGATGCCGTTTTCAATTCAGCGCTGCATGTTCTTTTAAACACAGCAAATGTCTTTCTGTAATTAGGTAATTAGCTGTTCTAATCTCTAAACTTTTAATCTAATAAAGGAAATGCTTGCGTTCGAACGCGATTCATCCCCCCCCCGATGTCAATTCTGGCTTTCTCTCTAATGACGCCAACTAAACAAAGCATGAGAGAAACCATTTGGTTGTCTACAAAACTGTGAAGCATTTACAGCACTCGGTGAAGCTTGAAAATAATGAGTAAAGTTTTTTCTTTCCATGCTTGAACATTCGCTTGGCCCGCATCCACAGTCTTGGCCCTGTGTTCAGAAACACATAATAATCTGGCCACATTTATATCTACCACAAGTGATGTTACTTTATAACCGATATAAAGCGATATAACCATTAGAGTAAACCACAACTAAACCTTTAACTAAAAACAGAGTTTATGTTCTCTCAATTGTCTAGTTTAGTGGAATCAGCAGATGTCTGTGACGATGAGCCATGACTTTAAAGTGCATCCGTGTTTGGTTTCTTTGTTAAAGTATTGGCCATCTGATGCTTTACTGCATTCCCAACAGCTGCGTGCATTAAGCATTTAGTCAACTCGTGGACATCTCAGCACTCGCGGGTACCGCTAGCACACGGCTTATTTTAACCATTCCCCTGGAGACAGATCAAACCCAATGCTTTCATTGTCATTAAAAATGAATCATATGTGGCACAGTTACATTTACTGTACTTTAAACAGAATGAGCCATAGGTTGCATTACTGAAAGAAAGACATTAACATCTTGGATGACGTGTGGGAGAGTAAATTATCAGGAAATTTTAATTCTGAAGTGAATTAATCCATTAAGTGCAACTGTTTTAGTTCACTTCAAAATTACAATTTCGTGATCATTTACTCTCCTCCACGTCATCCAAGATGTTCTTCGGTCGAAAAAGAAGGAAAATAAGTTTTTTTGAGGAAAACATTCCAGGATTTTCATCATACAGTGTCTTCAATGGGGTCCAACGGGTCGAAGGTTTAAATGTGAGTTTCAGCTTCAAAGTCTCGACACGATCCAGCCGAGGAATACGAGTCTCATCTGGACAAACCAGCGACATTTATAACAAAAATGTATAAAAAAATAAAATAATGTTCATCTTGCACGTCCACGATCACGTTGGAAAGGTCACGCGGTAAATGTAGGATGTCTAATTTTCTCCTCCAACTTCAAAATCGTCCGACATCGTTGTTTTACCTTTTATTTATTTTTTTGTAAATTGCGTTTGACTGAGTCTTTGCACGTTGGCTTTGTAAACACTAGATCTGTTCTTACGCCTACGTGACGCTTGACCTTTCAACGTGATTACGTAATGTGTGGCGCATCACAGCTAGTGTAAGATGAGCATGTGTGGATAAAGTATATAAATGTTTATTTTTGTTATAAATGTCGCTGGTTTGTCTGGATGAGACTCGTATTCCTCGGCTGGATCGTGTCGAGACTTTAAAGCTGCACTGAATTGAATGTATTCACCCCATTGAAGACACTATATGGAGAAAATCCTGGAATATTTTCCTCAAAAAACTTAATTTCTTTTTCGACTGAAGAAAGAAAGACATGAACATCATGGATGACGTGTGGGAGAGTAAATAATCAGGAAATTGTAATTCTGAAGTGAACTACTCCTTTAAGCGAAAGCCTGCTTCAGTAAAACCGTAGGAGCCGCCAGCCTTCCCAAGACAAGCCAGAGGGAATCCAAAAATAAACAGCCACTCATTCTTTTAATTAAAGGTGAATCAGTTGGCCTGTGGCAAAACGCCCCGAACCAAACTCCAAACAAAATCATCCATTCTTAAGCAGTTCAATACGAGATGACAGCGGGTTACGGGCCAGGAAAGGAGTCTTGGGATGCCTAGAGAAGATTATTGAATGGCTCATCCTGTTCTTTCAATACCCTTGCCACTAACTGTTAAACTTCAGGGGTCCCGTCACATCTCAGCCCATCTAATCGGGTTGGACTTAAACAATGAGACAGGGCTAAACCGAATGCACCTGCAAATGAGAATTGATGTAGTGCGTATTGCCTCTACCTGAGTGATGAATGGGTCTGAGTAAACTATCGGATGTGCTCGGGAGCGTGGA
Source organism: Semotilus atromaculatus (assembly GCA_031834385.1). Taxonomy (NCBI): domain Eukaryota; kingdom Metazoa; phylum Chordata; class Actinopteri; order Cypriniformes; family Leuciscidae; genus Semotilus; species Semotilus atromaculatus. The sequence continues at coordinate 37,032,158 of JAULUF010000025.1, read as the reverse complement.
CAGCTGGAGAGGGATTGACACGGGAATACGGTGTCTGCTCATTCCCGTTTTCCTGTTAGACCTTAAATAGCAGCCCGAGACAAAGCTGCGCTACAACAATCCAGGTTTCAATTACATGCTGATGAATTCCTGAGACATTAATAAGGAGAATTAAGCAAAGAAAGTGCATGCACTTGAAACCGCAATGCTCAATATCAGACTGGTTTCAATGACTCGTGACTCGCAAAACTTTCAACTTTATGAAGCATTTTTGCTTCACTAATGGATTTGCTGAACTGGCATATTAGAAATCCCTTAATTGCCTCAATGCAAGACAAAGCATCAATTGATTGTTTACATGCATGAATTCATAATTTATATAAGGAAGTCCATGTTTGTTCCCTAATAGGTTTACTTGAATTGCATAGAGTATGAGAGTGAAATAAACTATAAACATTAAATATGAAAAGTAATGCAGATATTGTATAATATAGTATTCACTATCAAAAGTAATACCATGTTTTTTGGAGTAGCACTGGCGCTTTTTGTATTACTTTGAAGTACCATGGCACATACGTATGATAATCATTCAATACTATTATATACATCAAAATACCGCTTTAATACCTTATCACTGTGCTATGGTAATGCCCAAGTACTTTTTTTAAAAGAGGAATATAAACAAATCATGAGAAAACAATAACTGGCTATGGCTGTTTTGGTAATATCGTGTTTTATTGGACATGTATTAATTTGGATCACCGTGCAAATACAATGGTACATTTATATATTAATCCAAAAGTGCCATGGTATTACCATCACTGTACATCTACACTAATTACTTGAAAATATGAATACAAAACAATCATGTTTTGGAGAAATCGATTTGCAATTGTTTCCGGATACTGAACCAGGGTTTGTATAGGTATTTCCTTACATATAGGAGGACCATTAAAATACCATGGTACATAAATATGGTAATCATTCAGTACCATGCTATTTTGACCATCACTGCACCATAGTACTACCACTCTGCTAATAAGTATTAATGCAAAACAACAATGACCTCAGCAAGGAAGCATTTTAACAGTGCTTCTGGATACTGTACCATGGTTCTATTGGTAGTACCATGTTATTTCCTTGAGTACATTGGAGTACCATGCAAAAACAAGGGTAAATGAATATGGTAATCATATCAAAGTACCACGATACTGCTACATTACTAATAAGTATTAATACAAAACAATCATGACCTCAGCAAGAAAGCAATTTAACAGTGTTTTAGGATATATTGTAGCATGGTTCTAATGGTAGTACCATAGTATTTCTGTACGTAAGTATTTAAGTATTTATTTCAAATACCATAGTACATCATTCATTACCTTAATAACTAAGAACCACAGTATCACGATGCCATCACTGTACCAATGTACAGTACTTTTAAAAACCATCGTTCTAGTATAAAACATTTAAAGCAACAATTTCCCGTAAAGCATGATCCTAAAATCCCGCACACGTCAGTGTTTAATGAATGTTCTGCAGGTGAGAGAGAAACGCACCTGTGTTTCCTCGCGAGCGCCGAGCTGAGGAATCCATCGCTCCGCGTCCGGCGCGCGTCTCTCTCGCGCACACGGGAACTGTTCTGGTCTAGAGCTCGGTTCGGTTCGGTTCGGTTCGGTTCTCTCACTGTCGTGTCTCCTCTCGAAGTGTCGTTTCCTCCTAGAGAAGAGCGGGACTAAATCACATCACTCCTTCAGGTCCAGCAATGCTGTTTCTCCACACGCGCTGAGCGCGAGACTGACGAGCGCGCGGAGTTCACTGGCTATGTGCGTGTGTGCGCGTGACCGCGTCTATGTGTGTGTGTGTGTGTGTGTGTGTGTCTGAGGGAGGAGTCGTTTTGATTTTTTCGCACAACTCAGACATTCTCAGTATGTAAACTATTAAATATTTCACTGGGGTTCATATCCACTGTCCCAGTTAACAAGGGGCTTACTGTTTTTTTTCTTTTTTTTTCGTTTTGCCTAACTTAAGATAATTGCAAATAATACATACAAATCTTAATCTAGCCACCGGTAACACAATTTTCGTAAATTACACAAAAATACCTTCTACTGTAATGTACTACTACTGCAGGGAAAAGTGAACTGTACACTCTGCGCATGCGCCGTCGAGCCAAGTGGTCATTAAACCATGTCAATTCAATTTATCGCGTAAACTAAAAAGACTATGTTAAACTAAAACGTTCCTATATGCCATCTATGTCATGTCAATATATTGTTTTTTGTATTGAGCCTATGCAGTTAATAATACATTTTAATGTCACACTTAAACGCCACACTTCTCATATATAGGCCTACTGTATGTTGTCTCATAGAGAATATGTTGTAGTAGATGAAAAAAATGCATTACTGTAACACATGGATGAGATGCATCCGCTGTACAGATCCGTCACCAGTCATTTAAACTATTGATTTAAGCAACACACACTTGTGCAGATGAACGCACAGATCCACGGATCCTGTGAGATGCTCACATTCATTTCTTGCATGGTTTGTAATTTGTAAAGCAGTTGTGAGGCCTGGTTGACTGTACAAATAGATAAACAAGATTCAGGATCTCATTTAACATCAGAGGCTCACACTTTATGTGTATATCAAAATGAATCAATATGGCTGATCAATATCTCTCCTGTCCAATTTAGTCACCATCACATATCCTTTACGAGTCTCCCTCGGCAGATCATAACTACACGTGCAAAGCAGACGATGTGTGTCTGTCTTTCTTTCTTTCTTTCTTTCTTTCTGTCTGTCTTTCTTTCTTTCTTTCTGTCTTTCTTTCTTTCCTTTTTCTTTCTTTCTTTGTCTCTTTTCTTTCTTTTTTCTCTCCTTTCTTTCTTCCTTATTTCTTTTTGTTCTTTCTTTCTTTCTCTCTTTTCTTTCTTTCCTTCTTTCTTTTTTCTTTCTCTGCTTTCTTTCTTTTTTCTTTCTTTCTTCCTTATTTCTTTTTTCTTTCTCTGCTTTCTTTCTTTTTTTCTTTCTTTCTTACTTTCTTCCTTATTTCTTTTTGTTCTTTCTTTCTTTCTCTCTTTTCTTTCCTTCTTTCTTTTTTCTTTCTTTCCTTTCTTTCTTTCTTTCTTTCTTATTTCTTTCTCTCCTTTCTTTCTTTCTTTCTTTCTTTCTTATTTCTTTCTCTCCTTTCTTTCTTTCTTTCTTTCTTTCTTTCTTTCTTTCTTTCTTTCTTTCTTTCTTTCTTTCTTTCATCCTTTAGCTGTAGTTGTATTCATTTATTCAGGTACAGTAAAACCATCTCACTGTAAATGCCCTCTGGAAGGATGGGAAAGATATTCTATGAAATGAATGCATGCATTTTATCCTTTTTTTTTCTTTTTTTTTTGAAACCTTGAATAAAGCTTTCAAATGGGGTCAAATGCACCCAGGAGTGATCTCATAACATATTCAATCTTTCTTGTCTTAGCCCAAGTGTTTTCGGCCCATCCTCAGCCCCGTTCCCAGTGTTAGCAGGAATATGTGTCATGAAACACGTCTGCGGTGAGCGGAAAAGAAGAGGGCAAGTGGAGGCCACATTCATTTTTCAACACATCAGCGCTGTCGTGAGGACAGCAACATCACAAAGGCTTCGACTGCTTCAAGCTGAAGGCGGTGTGTAAGGCTGAGGATGGACAGAATACAATCAGAGAACATTTTGGCGGTTCTAAGTGCCAGACTGTCAAGTGGAGAGAAGGAGAAGACAAATGATAAATATATTAGATGAATGGTTTTTAAAGTCCACCTGTAATCAATCAATGTATCCTTTAAAACTCATCTTTGATCACCAAAATGACATATTCAAATGTTTTTTCCATGAAAAAAAATGCTTCATGCCTTAAAATAGTTTGAATGCAACTCGACACCCTTTCCTCATTTAGTATGAGTGGTTCTATGAATATGCAAATGAGCCCCGCCTCCACTCACTCACTCACTCAGAGATCCACTGGTTGACGATCACACGTTGATCTGATTGGTTACAAGGTCGTTTGTGACGTCAGAAACACCAGCGATTTCACACTGTTTGTTTATTTAGTACTGCACAACTTAGCCTATTATTATTATTAGTAGTAGTAGTAGTAGATTTAACTACTTACTAAAATGAAGACATACTGTTGTAAATTACAGTTGTACAATAAAATAAACAATTTAGAAAATTACAATGTAGAGATTACATTGCAAAACATTTTTTTGTATTAGTTCACTTTACATTCGCTTTTAGTTTGTTCTACTTTTCTGATATTCTTATGAAGTTTGATTGACAGCTCCTGACGGTGTCACGGTTACATGTAAAGGAGCAGCGTGAACATTCAGCTAAACATCTCCTTTTGTGTCCCACAGAAGAAAGAAAGTCAAATGTTTTTGGACCAAAATAATGTTGATGTAACCATCCCATTATATTTTAGTATTCTGCAAATGATCAAGATATAACTGTTATATTTCACTCATACAAAAACTCTGAACTGAAACACTGAAGGCTTCATAAATACTCAATGCAGCAGCTGTATGCATGAAGAAAGCCCCAGATAACCGTAATAGCCTCACACATCAGACAGCAGCGCTCAGGGCCGATAACACGCTTCTCTCCATCCCGAGGCTGTTGTCAGAGATATCTCAGATGAAATGCTCTGGCCG